>OFHS01001281.1:3958-29405 GCA_900245855.1 Calvadosia cruxmelitensis
TTTGTGAGCCTCTACATCAAGTTGAGGTTAAAAGGGTTCTTGCGTCGTGTTTGGGTTGTTGTCTTTTTATCTGAAATATACTTCAGTGACGAACTTAGTGTGTCCACTAAATTTCCATGTTTGTTTTTTTTAGATCAAAGATGAGATAACAACGGAGCTGACGGAAATCATCAAGACGAAGTATGGAATAGGAGATAATGACCTCGATCACACTGTCAACACTCTGCAGACTGACGTAAGTATACATCCTGCTTGTCCTGGTTCCGAGTACAGAGTCCTCGTTCCCATGTAAACCTCGTTTCCGTATTACCTCACCACGATATAAGTGTGATGAATAGCAATAAATCTCTCTCTTCCTTGTGACTCAAGACACGCAACCGTCTCTTCTTTGAGTCCTCAGTTACTTACATATCTCAGTTACGCCCATACAACGATGGACACCCCAACTAGCACATGCTTAATTAGCACTATTCTAGATTTATTACTGATGTAACAAACTGTAGGACATGATCGCAAATATAAACCTCAACTCAACAAGAACATTTGATCTCCGCTGCTCATGCCGCATGCTCTCGATCTCATCCGAGCCCGCACATGTGCAGTGGCTGTTCTGTTACAATGCGAGGCCAACTAAGGTATGGGAGGCCAATAGACATCTGTGTTGTGATTTTGTAAGTAATAGGTTGTGTTGTTTGGAGCGCTCGATTGTGATGTCTATCTACCGTAAGACGAGCTATTATTACACCAGTTTTTTTATGAGAATGCTATTTTGTTGATGATGATAATGCTAACGATGCTTGCCTTTCTCATACGGTGGCAATTTCTCTATTTGTAGTTGAAATGTTGTGGCGCAGCAGGCCCTACTGACTATCAATCATCGGCATACCAGCAAAGGTTGCAAGGGGTTTATATTGCGCCAAGGTCTTGCTGTCTGAATCCTTCAGGTTCTACATGCGATGTGGATAGATCTATAGCCAGCTCATTGCTCGTGTCAAGCAAAATACATCAGAAGGTATGTTTGTTATCAACCCCTGTCCTGCTCGTAAAACTGTTTAAATGAAGCCTTGAAGTCGCTTCATCAATTGCTGATTGGTTGCTTGCTAAGGAAGGACTAAGTATTTGATTAGTTATGTGTTGCTACATTTGACTTGTTTCAAAAACGTGTATAATAGCAGGACAAGGGTTAACAACGTCATAACAGCACATGTTTATTTATATTGTTGTTTTTGGGAGGGTATGTGGCTCAAATGAAAGCGTTATACTTCAATGGAGCGACAGCTGCTTACCCTAATACGAAACCGGTCTTCTGTGTTGATGTATGAAATAGAAATCATATTCTACAATACTACAACAAATAATTGTCATCAAGTCAAAATTTCTCATTGGTTCAAACCACACATGGAGAGATAGTACCTTTATTGGCTGTATCCTCTTGCCACACCTTAAATTACGGTAGCTCGAGAAGTCAAAAATGGTAGATCGAACTAATATGAGACGCTTGCAATTTGCGGTAAGATGTGAAGTAGCTATGTTGTCCGACAGACGGTTTTGTTGCGTCTCATATTGAACGTGATTAAAAGTGTAAACTTTGATAATCAATAGATAAGATTGCGTTATTGCTGTATGTAAACTCCAAGAATATTTTGGACCAGGCTTGGATTTGAACCCACATCACCTGGCTCCACAGTCAAGTGCCTTACCCATTAGTTCACCAGCACACATGAACACACAATGCAAATTCTGCCTCTTGCATTATATCAAACTTACCGTTTTAAATTCTATTTTAGGGTTGTGTCTCTGCTCTGGAGGACTTTGTAAATGATCACATGTTGTACATTGGCGCAAGCGCAATTGGCATTGGATGCATACAGGTATGCTGGGTTGATTATTTCCCTAGGACTGACCTTGTGTTAATGAGCAGAACTAACTGTTGCCATAGTTACTAACAATATACAGGCACTTTTCCTGGTAAGCATTGTCCATTGCTCTCTTGAAAGATGACTGCTATTTCCGTAATGTTTTATCAAAATTTTTAGTCTTGAATTAGAATTTCACAATTATGTCCTATCTGAATGTCTGTTAACTCTTGGCCTTAAAATAAAACAGGTTTCCAGGTAGCACATCCAGCCACGGTCAAGTATGAGCTAACCCAGGACCTAGTGACCACTTGTGTCATAGCCTCGCTTGTATGGATATCCTCACAGCTTGTTCCCAATGTTGGGAACATTACTCATAACATGTAACTAGTTACCGCTACAGTTACTTGAATCATGCAAGTAGCTGCCGGTAGTTACTGTTACCTCTGACAATTAATACCTTTATAATAACATTATGAGCTGGAGTCAAATTACCTAAAAATATTGAAAACTGATTCCAAGAAATTGTTGGGGTAATTATACTTCCATTATTTGCTATGTACTCTTGACAAAGTAATTATAGATCACTGATTAGTGTCATTGCTAGATGCACAGTTGCTGATGCACAATCATGGCAACTTTCAACAACGAATGAGTCATGTTACAGAGAAGCTGCTTCAGGGTGACGCACTGGCAGTAACCTTGAGCCGTTTGTTCAGATCAAAAGCTAGGTTATATATATATGTATTTGAGAAAAATTTCAAATAATACACGTATAGAAGGTATGGTTATACATACACTAATACTATACGGATAATTCAAACTAATCATTAGTTAAAAATGGAACTACTTTATTCTTAAACTCTGGAAGAGACTTAGAGCAACCAATTTCTTCTGATAATGAGTTCCAGTGACGAATAACACGATTGAAAAAGTATATAATACTTATTTGCATTACACATACAATTTAATGTGGGATAATAAGCAAATTGGGTCACAAGCTGGGGGAATTGGCAGAATCAGGATGGGAACTTGGGAAATGGAATTCAACCTGTGCAGATAATTCACAGTATGGGTGAGTTAGGGACATTATCTGATGGCTGATGCAATAATAAATAGGTTCAGCTGTATAGTCAAACCTGTATTATTAGCATCCGCTTCTATAGAGCAGCCACCTTTGTAGAAAGGCCACTCTTCATAATCCCAAAATGACATTTTTATAGAAATCAACCTGTACAGAAAAGCCACCTGTCTGTAAATGTCAATTTCCTCAGGTCCCAGAGGTGACCATTATAGACAGGTTTCACTGTATTATTTATAATTTTTAAGAATAATTGGTTGGCTGCACATAACTAAACTCAACTTTTGTTTGCTTTTAACCATGACACAATTTCTTGTTTGATCTTTCCAGCTGCTGGGAATGATATTTTCATGCTGCCTGTTCTTCAATCTCGATGACTTCTGACACTTTGGATTGTGATTGACTTACACGGCTTCACGAGATGAACTTTGTTCGCCGTCAAGCACGTTGCATGGTATATTTCTATGCCAATACTCGTTTCCTATTTATGGAAGTAATTTATAATCTTGATCACTATCTATTTGCTGTATAACTTTGTAAGAATAATACTAAGCAATTATCAAATTGTACATTTATTGTCGTAACACACCAATCAGCAGCCACGGAGTAGGATAATCATGGCCCTGACATTTTCTGCTGTTGGCGAGACTTCAATTGTACAGAAAGATATAACTTGACTTGTGTTTCACAGTGTTGTTGCATGCAGTATTCACTGGTAAAACACAATACACACATCACTTGTATTGCCAGACAATGATCAACAGATACTGAAAAAGCTTGACGATGTCCACTTCTTTTTGGTAACTACATAAAGAATGTCTCATCCCGGAATGGAAAACGTGTATGTTACGCCGGATTAATCCGACGTGGAGTTAGCCTACGGCAAAACAAATTTGGCGTACGTTCACAAAAGTTTGTAAATTCCAGTGGTTGGCATACTTTTCCTAGAGTTGAAGCCTTGGTTGAGATTATAATCAATCCAAAAATTGTGGAGTACAAGTGTATAAAAGTTTGGCGTAAAATCCGGCATACGATTTACGAGTTTTCCACACAGGGTCTCATCTAGGATTCTCAAGAGATTGCAAGATGGCTGCCTTGCTGTAAGGTCTACTGTTTAACAGCTGGACAGATTTATGACTTCAAATTGTTTGGCCTCGTGACACCAAATCGTTGTTCAATCAACAGTTTCATTTTGGATGACCTTAATTAAGTCGCACATAAGCTAAAAGTCAATGCCACAACCAACATTAATGTCAGAATGCAACAGCTGCCAAGGCACACAAGACCCGTATGGAAAACTCGTAAATCGTACGCCAGATTTTACGCCAACCTTGTATACACTTGTACGCCAAAAATGTTTGGATAGCTTATAGTCCCAACCAAGGCCTCAACTCTATAAGGAAAAGTACGCCAACTACTGAAATTTACAAACTTTAGGAGGACGTACGCCAAATTTGTTGTACTGACTCCACACCGGATTAATCCGGCGTAACATACACGTTTTCCATTCGGGACACAAGAGACGGAAGACCAACTGATTGCTCAACTTGAATCAGAGAGACACAAACAATTTCAGTAACAACAATGTTTCACACGCACATCATATTTCCAGGAATGAATATATACACAACGTGCTTTACTATTGTCACCACTAATAAAACATAAAGCTATTGAAATGATATGTATTAAAACATGAAGCTATTGAAGTGATATAATTTTGCAAGCGCTAATGTAGTGTGGTGCACAGCACAGCCTTTAAATGCTCGTCCAAGGAACTTCTCCCGTAGTATTCTCAGATCTTTTCGTAACCAATGGCACGGCACAAGCAAATAGCAAAGACCATTCCAAAGATCTGTGGAAAGTGGTGTAACGAAGTAAGTAAGCAACACGGCAATCAACAAATCATGCAACATCGAAAGTGAAATCGCAAGGAAAAAATCACGTTTTAATAAGGACAATAAACTGAATTTAACCTGACTTGATTACCACTTGCATTGAGAGACCACTTTGATATATTCACTATGAATCCAAAACCATGTGATAAACCATGTGAAATGGGAAGCACCATGTGAAATTTCAAACACCATGTGAAAAACCATGTGAAAAACGTGTGAATTAGAAAACAGTGTGAAAAACCATGTGAAAAGGGCACTTTTCACATGGTTTTTCACATGGATTTCACATGGTATCAGTTCATAGTGATACCTATATTGGTTAAGTAGCTACAGATTAAATTTGTGACTTTTGACAATGCAATTAAAAAAACTGGTGTAAGACCGATTGAAAGGCATTCAAGTTTAGTTCTGGTTGAATATAGAAGTGTGAAGCAACATTTGGGTACAATGCACAGACCGACCAGACCAACAGTAAACCAGTACAATGCAAATTGAACTGCCAATGATAAATTGCCAACATGCATTAATTTTCACCTGAATAAAGGCGATTGCCAGGCCCACACCACCGACAATGGCAATGTGATCTTTGACCCAGGTCTCTGTGGCATCAACACACCCCTGCAACAGAATATGGTTGAGACGATAAATACATTCTGCACAAGAGAGATCAGAAGTCACAAGAAATATGTTCACAAGAAATATGTCCACAAAGGTTACGTGAATGCTCAGACCTTCTGATGGATTGTTGGCGAGTCAAATCCAGCCGTAACACAGGCAGAGCTGTTCTCGTCGACGCAGCAAGTTGGAGGAACTTCATTGGTTTTGTTCCTGCTTGTGAAGTACTTGGAAGTACCCCAGTCCGAGGCATTGTGGGCACCGCAGCAATCCAACTGAAAAGAGATTAAAAAATTACAACGCCATCAGACATCACCGCACGATACTAGGGCTACCACCTTTCTCTAACATGGTTAGCTACATAGGACAGTTCAGGATTGTTGACACTCACGTGTTTCTGGACATAATCTACTGCTTTTGTCAATGATTTGTCTGAGGCTGTTGTGCCGCCATAGGAGGTGGAGACAGTTTCCCTGATGTTCTTCTTTACCTTGTCGATAGTCTAAACATGAGAACACATCACAGCTCAAAGTCAAAAGTACAATCTCTACAGTTTACAAAATGCAACACGATAGGCCTACAAAAAATGGTTCAAAGATGTTGTAAGACTCAATTATTTAACACAGTGAGAGATAATGACAGAAGATAAATGTTAAAGATGGCAACCAGGAAAATGAAGCTCTTTAATGGCAATGCCATATGCAAAAGAGGGCAGGAGAAAGAACGGATATACAGGAATCTGTGGAACAAGACAAAGGGCTTGGCCATCATTAGCCAAGATTAAGGTGTTAAAGGACATTACAGGCCTACAGAATGGACAATATTTGAAGTCTAGCGGAGGCATGTAACATCTTCTCCTGACAAAAAATCTGTGGCATAAACTTGTGGCAGTGCAAATTGCCTCATTATATTGAAAGAGGGAGAATAGTGTCTTTATTTACATCCAGAAAAGTCATTGTCATTCTTTCCACTCTGCTGGTGCTCGACTGTGGAACGGCCTGTCGTACTTGATGAAGGAAACTGCTGACAGCTTGGCCTTCAAGAAACCGTGCGTCCTCATTCATCCATCTTAGTCACCCTCAGTCTGATAGACTGAGATGCGCTGTGCTGAGTCCTGCCATTGGCCCTGGCAGCAAAGCCGCTAGTAAGGGACTAAGTCTACTGTGAATGCTTATTACGAATCAAGTGTAAGCATTAATCTACATACTTCTCGTATGGAATGTCAATACTGAGGCTACAGTAGCCTGCAACAAGTCAAGCCTGTTGTTTCTGTGCAATTGTTAGTTACTGGTTTGATACAAGAAAGATAGAGATGATAACACTGCAAGTGGCTCCTTGCTAAGAAGTTTGAGCACACTGATCTTACTTCACGGAGCACACTGATCTTACTTCACGGAGCACACTGATCTTACTTCACGGAGCACGCTGATCTTACTTCACGGAGCACACTGATCTTACTTTACGGAGCACACTGATCTTACTTCACGGAGCACGTGCAACGTATTATTTACAATGCATCACTATACAAACCTATTGCGCGCTGACACCAGAACATTACACACAACACATATCAAACAGTGATGCCACAACACGTGACACTTCGTATGACACAACAAATATAGTACATACATGCCACCCAGTTCTACAGTTCACATAAATACTTACCGAAATTAAAGCAAGTACAATATAGAGTTTAGACGAACAACATAATTACTTACAAGGATGTCAAGATTCTACAGATGTTATTCTCTTGCACAGCACCGTGTGACAGAACTCTTACCTCATCTTTGTTGGCATACGCGACGGCACCAGCAACAATCTCAAGGACGAATATGACCAGCAATAGAATGAAATACTAAAGAGAAACAAATGTAGTTAAATAGAACGTCAGCTTTTGACAGAAGCACGTCAGCCTTTGACAGAAGCTGACATCAACTGACACAGTGAAACATGTCTATAACGGACACCTCTGGGACCGGGAAAAATGACCTTTATTGACAGGTGGCCTTTCTGCCCAGGTTGATTTCAACAGAAACTGTCATTTTTGGGTTATGAACAGTGGCCTTTATACACAGGTGGCTGCTCTATAGAGGTGGCCGCTAACACAGGTTTGACTGCACATCATCTTGGCGTAACTCAATTGTGTAAATTTAATTACCGTGACCAGCAACCATTTGCTTTCCTTCAATGCGCCACAGCAACCCACAAAACCAATGACCATTACAACCGCGCCAGCACCAATCATGATGTTGGCCGCAGAGGTTACTCCGCCATCTCCCCACAGCGAATCAAAGTCCTTGCTCTTTATTCTACTCCATATGCCAACACCAAGAATGGCAATGCCAGCAATCTGAAATGTCAAATGAGATGCTTAGAATTAATACACAACCAACAAATAAACTGAGATGCAGAGAATGTTTGAAGACTGTCTGTCCCAGAGATAGCTGCTGGTGAAGCACAATGCAATGCTAAAGGTCAATTTGTAGACCACATGTGTTTAGAGACCGCTTTCATGTGGCCCGTCCGAGATTAACAATTCAATTAGCTTACCACTAAGCGGCAGCTTGTGTTACAAACCACTTCCCATTGGTCCGTGGTCGTGACAATTTAATTGAGTACAACAGTAGTACCGCATAGGCGCATACCGTGCGTAGATCAGTTAATATGCTGTATATACTACCACGTATAAGCTAACTTCAACCTGACTTCCTGAGCTGTTTTCCATTTAAATCTGTTAGCAGAATTTCCTTCTTTTTAAAACAACACTCCAGTTTAAGCTGAGATTGCAGTTGAAGACACATTATAATTTAGATGAGATTAAGTTTGCACTTTTCTATGCAAACTCTATTGCTGCAAACTCAATCATCTCAAACCGGTAAAATATCACAATTTTCTTCTCTCGACAATAAGATTAGTTATCAGCTGATTTTCACAGTGGACTGATATAATTTACTAGTAAATATCAAGTACAGATTTATATTGCACGATGCCATATCAACTAACAAATCATTACTGTACAAGTGTACAAAGACAAAAATATATCCCAATGTCAAACAGGAATCCTGGTATGAAATGGAGAGCCCATTTGGATGTGCAGTGATGCTATATATCATTCACTCCTTGGTCGCTCCAAGATGCATCCGTTTTGATTGAGAGATGGGTGGCATCAGAACTTTCCCGAAGAAGGAATTGCAGTTTCTAAAGAAGTTGGACTAAGTTCCAGTTAGGGAGAGGTTGATCATTTTTCATTACCGGTAGGCCTATACACTTTTGAACATCTTAAAGCAAATACTCCTTAATTACCATGGCAACCACGACTGAAAACAAACAGATGTGAACCCATATACTTTATCCCAAGTTCCCAACCATTTATTATTCTTCCTCTATGGCCAGCCTTGCTCAGCAGGAGGACTATTAGCCCCTCGCATGCAACACTTCTGGGTTGCAGTGCTTGCCTGGTTGGGTATCTACATTTTTGCACTCTACTTCTGCAGCTTGGAGCCTTTTTTTGCTGGGAGGCGATCGAAATCCGTTGTTTAAATCGTTACAGGCACACAATTTTCAATGTCCGAGTCTTTGGCATCAAATTGTTTATAGACATTACATCAAGACCAGTGCAGTCACCATGCACCTCCATAAACGTGAGTGAGTCAGAGTCTCAGACACAGAGTCACACGTACAGTAGGCTGTTTTCAAAACAGTTTCAAACAACACGCCGCAGTGCTTCCACTTTCAAAATCAGAATGTCCTATTGTCAGACCTAAAATTTCCTGATATTTCCTGGAAAGTGGTGCTGAATTTCCTGTGAATTTCCAGTTTTAGCTCTGCTTCAAAATCGCGTTTACAATGGCATATTATACTGTTTCTTTATCTCCTGTTCTGGCGTGGTGGTCAAGGCAAATAAACCATGCTTGGAAATAAGCAAAAAGGTGAGAAGGTTTGACAAAAACGAAAGAAGATGCGCATGCGCATGTATAGGTTTACAAGGTGTCCACTCTCAGGGTGATCACATCTACAGTTATAGACTTACAGTACTGTACATTCGTCAGAAAATGAGCACGAAAGTACATTCGTACAGTACTGTACATTCGTAAAATGCAAATGAGCACGAAATATAGTGCAAACCAAAATAGCAGTGCATCAAATTAATCCAAGGCTATACAAGTGCGTAAAATGATATCTAAAGTTAATTTTTCAACTCGAAGACTTCTGGAGAGGCAAGCAGACGACAAGGAAGCACCTCGATATGGCTCAATCTTACAAACAGAACAAAGAAGAGAGAAAAATATCAATTTCCTGGAAATTTCCTGCAAATGTGACTTTCCGGATCAGTTCCTGCATGATGGTCAGATTTCCTGGTTTCCAAGAAAACTCCTGGAAAGTGGAAGCACTGCAACACGGAACTGATCTACTGCAATTAATTTGTTCCCGTGACCTTTCTCGTGACAGCGGCTGTGAATAAGGAGATGCCTGTCCGTCTTTTGAAAATCAGTGCTAAGGCGTGACCGCGATTTGTCACGAAGAACAAGACCTTTGGGAATGCGTCGACCGCCATTCGTTCGAATCACGTCAAGGTTCCCAGCGAGCAATCGCAACAGCACCACAGCAGCACCAATTAAACAAGCAGATCACCAGTGGGTAAGGCCATTGTAAGCTGTGCTGAGAATCGCCAGATGTTGCAGCACATGTACCGTTAGAAGATGCACCTGCCCGCAGGCAACATGGATGGAAAGTTCAAAACAAAGTGGAAAATAGACAAATTTTTTTCGTTCTGCCAGTGAACAACCGCACGCTAAAGCTAAACCGCAAGGGTCTATAGATTTAAAGCAGTACACTAAATAATTCATGAAACGAGTACTTGATAGAACCCACTAGAACGAATCGTGCTTCAAAAATTATCATTATTGTACGAAACAACTTATTCTTAGGGAGACGCCCTCGCGAAAACAATTAAAAACTCATGAAGCGAACGAAGCGTCTACAACCAACTATCCTGTGAACATCAAATATCGCGTAAACACTTTAAACAGATAAGAAGTCATCTAAACTAAATAAATCCGTATGAAGTACGATTTAGTACTCACCCAGAATAGCAGATTAAAGGCGAAAAGTAGATACTTCAGACATTTCATCCCGCAACTTAGAGCCATGATGACAGTCGTAAAAGAAACCAATTAAGATTGTTCTCGAATTATTCCGAAGCAGTCAAGAGATGCCTTGACCAAACAACTTGACTATTCCACAACTGGAGCAAAAAATGCAGGAGTATTAAACAGTAATGTTCTCTTTACTGCCCACAACAGAAGGAATGACTCACAGCACAACAAGAAACCAGCAAATTCGACGCAACGCCCCTTCCATTGAAAACACAATAAAAGAAGAGCAAGAAATGCCGAAGAACGTCAGAGGAATGGGAACAATAGATGTATTCATTAGCATGACAATAGGTCACGCACTTACCATTCACGGCTTGAAGCAGTTGCTTGAAGGGAAAGACGTCAATGGGCATCTGTGTCAGTGGGTGAACGGATTAATCATTTAGAAGGTATTTTGTGATATTTAAGTCAGTGGTCAATTTAAGACTTGAAGCCGGCCCTAAAGAAGCTCAAATTTTACAAATTATTTCCCTTCAATGTGTCGTGGCGGGCTGTGAGGGAAACGAACCCACTGTCATGGCAACGGGGTGGTCCCTAAGCGACGCGGAGAGCCGCCGAAAGCGCGCCAACTATGCGGCAAAGCGCCCCAATATCTTCGCAGGAACCAATCTTGAGACTTGAGTCCAGATACAATCGACGCAACCGCTTAGGGAGAAGCACTTGTTGTCTTGTTTCGCTTCGTTCGGGAACAGGTGGCGCAGATAGTCACTAAAGCCAGCCAATATTTTATATATTTTCGACAGTGCATTCTTAAATTAGAATACAAAATATATAATGTTCTTGTTAAGTCACCTATTTTGCATGTATTATAAATTGTACCCACTTATTGTAACTGTGTATGCTAGCTGTCTTGATCTTGTAAATATTAGTTGTATTATTCTTGTATCAACCCGGTGGAAATTAGCCTGATGGCTAATCAGGGCCCTAAATAAAAGTTGATGATGGAAACAGCCTTATAACTACAACGCTGTCAAAGCATACATGTGGACTTAACATTTTACGGTTAGAAGCGACAGTGCTATCATTATTATCAACTGAATGATGTGTCCGACAAATTGCACGTGTTTTCCTGGACAACTGGCCTAAATTGACAATTCTCGGAGATCCCCAGTAGAAAGAACATCAGGCCAGTGACACCCAAAGCCAGCCAATTGTCACAACAGTGACAACCAATGGCCTTATTTTAAGGTCGAACAGTTATAGACTATATTTAAGCTTTTGGAATGAAAATAAGTAGAGCTGTTTAGTAAACTAAGAAGAAGACGTGAAGTAGTTCCTAATCAATACTGGTTTTGGGTATATGCGTAATTGCGTAGGCAGCCAGCATTTAGCAATGTTTACATTGAATTTGCGAGGATTATTCCCAGAAGCTTGGTCTTCTTGATATGATTGAGCGTGTGTCCATCTGAATAGACTGAGTTGTATTCATACAGTGCTACAGTGAAACCTGTCTATAATGGTCACCTTCGGGACCAGAGGAAAATGGCCTTTATAGACAGGTGGCCTTTCTGTCCAGGTTGATTTCTATGGAAAGTGTCATTTTAGGGTTATGAAGGGTGGCCTTTATACACAGGTGGCTGCTCTATAAAGGTGGCCGCTAATACAGGTTTCACAGTACACTATTTGCATTTCTACTTTGAAAGCTGTAACTAAAAGGAATGACACAATCAAGCCTTGCGCAGATTAGGCGCGAACAAACAATCACACGTGATATTTAATACGGATAAAGTTTGCAAGGATTACTAAAAAAAGTTTGAAAACTTTGATTAAATTGCTTTATACCGTAGAGTAACCTAGGCAATAGTTTACAAGTACATGGCTGTGCCCCCAAATAGGGGATAAGGACTTCCACATGTCACATCAGTGTCAAATGATCCCAAGTTCAATGATGAAAGCCAACCTGCTGATCAATACCACGTGACAGTGTTTGGATGAAGAGATAAACCGAATTAGATTAGCTGACATATTTTCGTTGAGCTCGCTGCCTTTCGAATCGCATCTCCATTTCTTCCAAAACTATTTAAAAAAAAAAACAAGTTTACAGTCAACTATATGAGAACATACATAGGGCTAATTTTAATATTTCTCCTTCAACCTACCTTTTGGCGTGTATTTGACCACTAGCTTGACATTGTCTGCAAGAAATGATACATAAATAAGTTTGACAAAGTATTTAAGAATTAAAAGTGCTCACCATTGATCAAGCGTAATCCCCGATTTCTCATAGTAATGAAAGTCGTCTATATAAACTATATTCAAAATGTTTTCACTTGAAAAACGTTGAAAAGTAAGTGGATTTTGCATATTATATCTGACCAACAAACGCAGCTTACTAAAATTGGGATTTGAAATAAAATAAAGTTTGCACGTATGGCGTATCCATTTACATATAAGCAGCGTTCACAGTATTTTCACTGACATCAATTTATCAGACTTCATCATCATCTTCCATTTAATTGAAAACATCAATTCCTGACTTAGAAGGCACACAATAATTATCATGGCATGGCAAGCATCAAATTAATAACTGGGGCCTTATTCATGGACCGGGACCAAAGCTTTGTCCAGGACTAAATCTCGAGTCCCACACAGGTTTTTGCAGTTTAGTCCAGAACAGACGTTTAGTCTCGGACTAAGCTTTAGTCCCGGTCCATAAATAAGGCCCCTGATGTTATAAACTGCAACTAAAAATTCAAGCTCAACGCACAATAAATTGTGCAAACTGGGTAGACATACCAGTGGCTGCCTTGAGGAGATCAACTGCTTTCTCGTGATTCTCCCCTTCAACACTCTACGAATAATATCACATACAAGCAGTACATTTGTTAGAAATCCAACAGAGAGTTTGATTTTATCACATGAGCATAACTGATAAAAATATGCCTGCTAGAAGCAATAACAACTCACAACATAGTCATAATTGCAAATTCAAGGAAAATGTTTTTAAAGATATTAAAATAATCATCAATATTATAACATTTGATCATATCACACACTATACTATCCGATGAAATGGAATAAATTAACTGAAATTGTAGGCCTAACGGTAAATAAAGTAAACGATCCTGCACGGCATGCCGCCCATTTACTCACCACTCCATTTACAGCCAACAGCTGGTCGCCTCGTTTTAAGTCACCTTGCCTGCAAAGAAATGAAGATGAATGATGATTGGATTATGACTCGTTTTAACAAGGGTAATTTTGTCACATCCAGTAAGTACCTGAATAAGTGGATGGCATTAGTCGCTAGGATTGATTAAGAGGCTGTAATGGTCAGTGCTGTATAAATTACTTTTATTTAGTAACGAATTACAATTACAAATTACTTCCAGTAAAAGTAACGAATTACAATTACAAAATACTTATCTCAATATGTAACGGATTACAATTACAAAATTACTTTACCGAAAAAGTAATCTTTACAAATTACTTTTGAAATCACTTTTCAACACACCAATTGTAAAAGTATGCTACACCGTAGTGATAAGAGGGTTGAACTGAAAGACATCGGTCTTGGGTGTTGAAAAGCACACCCGATTGTTGGAATAAGAAAGAAAAGCAAACAAGCCACAAAACAAAATATTGAAATTTGAATATCCAAATATGAAAGAAAAAATTGAGTTTGATCCTTTTTTTGATCAAATGTTTATTCCATGTTTCCAGATCATGCGCGAGTTCCTTTGTTTACATCCTTTCGTCTGTGAACTTAAATCCATCACACCACATGAATGGCGTCATTTGACACCGTTTTTTCTTGGAACAAAGATCAACACCAAACCCTCCTGAATGAATAAACTGTCGACCGTGAAATTTTATTTGTTTGATATGACTCAGGCTGGACTTGACGCAATTTCTTCGTGTTGTTTGCGGACTTCAGGAGAGCACAATAGTAAAATAGTAATTTCTGGTTTGGGATGTTTTAAAAGTAACGATTACAAATTACTGGCCTAAAAAGTAACGAATTACAGTTACAAGTTACTCTCTGCTAAAAGTAACGGATTACAATTACAATTACTTAAAAAAAGTAACGAATTACAGTAATTCGTTACTTTTGAAAAATTACTGCACAGCACTGGTAATGGTACAAGTGTAAAAGCCAAGACTTCATGAGGAAGCACAGCACATCACCACAGACTCAACTCAAGACTAAATATACTACATCTTGAACCCAACAACTAAGGATATTCGAACACAAGATAAAACGTTTTATTCCAACGAGACATGCGTCATGGCAAATTTGCAATACCTGTCAGCTACGCCACCAGGGATAATCCTTGAAATGTATATTGGGGAGTTTTGCTCTCTTCCTCCCATCACGTTAAAACCAAGACCTTCATCTGTCTGAAAATGAAAAAAATAATAAAAATTCCCACATATACTAGATAACAACACCTGGTACAAGAAGGCATCAACACTTTCACGTGTAAAGGTAACATGATCTGAGTTCACCTTTGGGAGTTCTACAATGCGCGGATGGGCATGTCCTTCACTGGCAGCAAAAGCAGCAACAGTTGCCTGCAGAGAATCAGAAGAATAAATTAGTGTTATATGTGGCCATGCCTGTCCTTTCGGTATCTCCACACAGTAGCTGCAGTATATCATTAACTACCTTCGCAGTAGCGTGAGCTCTGGCATCCGCATCACCTTCAACGTCAACTGTTTCATAGATGTTTTCGTAGACCTGACACAAATGCAATAAGAAGATGATTCATTAGACTGATTCATTATTGGTCAATTGCAACAAACTACCATTGAAAGAAGGAAGATTATTACCAAAAAGAAGTGAAGCAAATCTTGATGGTCCATGTTTATATTGTAGGTAGTATAATCAGCATAATTTTGTTGTTAAATATAAAAGACTATCCGCAGTGGTTTTAATTAAAAGGTTACCGAGTTGCAATGTAAACAAGCCCATTCCATGAGAAATTGAGTCAATTTTTTAATCAGCAATAGACATATCTCAGAATTTAGCAATGACTTTACTTAAACATGGATTTCTACTGATTAATTAAGCTGTAAATTACAGAACTGCATGTAAACAATCATACAATCCATTATCTAATGTTACCTCTTTGACTGCTTGGCAGAAGTTACTGTCCAGCACAGACTTTAAATTCAACAGCTTTTGAGCAGGAAGATCAGGTCCTGCAAAGAACCATCATGTTCAACATCATTATTTGATAAATCTGGTGTGATTTATGTGTTGTTCCGGTGTTGTTTTAAAATATATTCAGTGATCGCATAGTCGTTGAGCGAGGCGGTTGCTCGCCGTGTTCTTGATGTCTCTCTCCCTTCTGTCCTCTGAATGATGATCTTAAAGGGCTGATTGAGTTTTGATGGGAGATTCAGGACCAGGGGCATATCTCCCAGGGAATATTTTGGATTTATATTTGTCACATAATGCATTCCCTTGTATTTGAGTCGATACATGATGATGGTCTTACGTATCCACTGGTGGAAAAAACTATCAATAAAAACAGATCTTCAGAGAAACGTGCTTAAGGTCCTACCCACTCTAAATGAAAATGGGCCCTGGTCATGGAGAGCTATTTGTGACAATAATTTACATGGTATTGCCATATTGCTGCTGTCAACAAACAAGCCGTTGCATACCACAACAGAGTGACTCACTTTCGCTCAGTTGATCCAACAACTCTATAGCTCTCTTCAGATCTGCAAAGAAAAATACAATAACTGATTAAACTGTCTTTCTTTTGAATTCTGTTAGACCTAGACCTACTGGAACAACAAATAAATCAGCTGCATCTCAGCTGGTTGAATTCCATTTGCCACACTAAAAATCAACACAACCAAAACCAAGTTTATTGCAATTGATTTCAAACAAGAACAGCTAACAGAATCTGCTGGTCCTATGGAGCCCATCCAATAATTATTTCAAGTACCGGGGATCAATCTTGCCATCCATCAAAGATGACATTGCAAGCCGTCAAGGTATGATGTGGGTATCTCTTAGGCATTTGAACAGATTGGCCAACTGATATGCTGCTCTGGAATGAAACTATGTTTGTTTCGTAAAATGACTGAACCTGTGTTCTTGAAAAGATGCAAATCTGGGGTTACGTCTGATTATGTTCCGAGTCATCTAAACCAATCCTAATATGCTCTGCTGAGGCATGCTCTTGGATACCATTGGCCTAAAATCATAGCCATCGCTGAATTGAGATGCTTGACACCATCCAGGTCTGCTGTTGTCCAATCAAAGTGACTAGGATTTGTAGGCCATTTTGTGAGATCTGAGCCCTATATCCGCCAGGTACTCCACGACATCATTAGTACCTTAGCGTTGAACATTGTGGAAGACAGAAACACGTATCTATCCAGGCACCCAATTAAATAGGTGTGTTTGTGGACCTATACCAGGAGAAAATGTGACTTTTTATACCGAGGACGGTGGTCAAATAGTAAGACACTGTTCCGCTTTGTCTATTAATAAAATGTGCACATCAGGTTGCAATGTTTTTGCATCACCTTGCAAATACCTACGAGGGTTTTTCTACAATTTGGTTTCCCTAATGCTCTCAAACACAGGCATACATGTCAAACTTATGCCTTCATCTTTTTGTAAAATCCAAGTTAAACCTAAATTTGCGAGCTGTTAAGAACCATGTAAGAACCTACCCGAAAGCAAAGCAACGAACTGCTTCGCCCAGGATATCTTTTTGGAAGGGAATGGAATGAAGAGGGTACTTTAAAAAGCTAGACGTACCGAAAACTAGATAGCAACAAACTTGTTGCAGATAGCGTCGTTCTCTACCGTTAAACCAAACACTAACAAATCGAATAGAACTTGCAATGTGCAGCGACTGCAGAAGCGAACATGGCGTCGAACAACTCTTCAACTTCAAGCAAGGAGGATTGCTGAGAGCACGGAATTCGCATAGGCTTCAACAACATCCGAACTAACACAATCTAGAAATAACGTATTATATGCCCATGAAAATGATGAAACCCAGAGTGTTTGATAATGATAACTTAGGCCTACAGTAAACTCGAGCTGCTTCTCACTTGCTGCAAAGTCCAGTCTGTCCAGACAATAAGCTGGGAAAGACATCTTGTAACTCTCTCACAGCACAAGAAAACATAGTTAGAAGCACATAGATCAATGTATTACCTCTTCCTAAGGTCAACTGTGTGCCTGAAGCCATCTCACATCCAGTGTTTAATCCTTGGGATGCTGATGATTTGTCTTGAAGAAAGTCTTGTGGTCGTCAAACAGACCGGCGGCCATCAAACAAACTCACTGTCATGTAGCACGCATGCGCCCTAGTTTTATTTATTTATGTTAGTCAGAAGCAGAAATCGAAGTCCAAATCAACTGTACCGCACAACTGGTGAACTACAGTATACCAACGATGGGGAACATTAGGAAGTTTTAATTTGTAGATAAGACCTGCCAAGTAGTTATTTAGCCGTAATTTATAAATTTCAAAATAATTTTGATGTTTTGCAAACAATTCCAAGTTTGGAATATTGTACAAACTACTGATAATATAACAAAATAAGCTTGTAATATAAAAATGTCCTTGTATAATGCAAAAGAAATGTGCAGGAATAAGCTTATCGAGATATTGTCAGAATTTCAGAACGAAGGACAACGCCAAATGATATTCGCCTCCATTATCTTTAGCAAGTCTCGCATAGTTGCGCCATGAGTTCACTCCCGGCATGGTGTACCGGCGTCATCTCCAAACTAGCTGTGGGAAATTCAACCACAAGAGACAATTCGAGAAATCAGAATTTTGACTTCTCAAAAGTCCTAGGAAGATCTTTTCATTTTTGGAAATACTTTGCTAGAATTGACAAATCCAGTACTTTGAGCACTGACGAAAGGAGTATTTTGGTATACGTTGCTTTCTGATTCCATAGTTTAACCATTAACACATCCTAGCTCGAATGACGAAGGACCCTGGGCAGCGTCGTTGGCATTGGCAACCAACTGTATCGGCCACGGATCTATGGGAACAATGCAATGTGTCGTATTGCAAGACCATCGGAGTGTTGAAATCACCGGCGATGGGAAGACAAAGTTGAGTAATCCCCACACAATGGCACATGGCATTGTTCATTGCCATGGTAGCGGGACGTGGACAAGGCAGGATCAATGCATGACTTGTTGTCGATTGTTACGGCATGACTGAACAAGAGAGAAAGCACGACAAGCGTTTGTTGAGACGTGCAACGCAGTGTATTATGGAGAGAGAAGAAAGCGCTCATTGTGGCATTGTAGTACCAGGCACGGGGCTGTTCTGTCAGCGGCTCCTTCTCTGAGCATTCCCGACCACAGGTAGTCCACTACTCCTGCAGATATCAGGTTGTGTCAAAGGCATCGCACTCATTTCGAGATTCAGGCAGCGTTGTATCGCGTGTGTCATTGACAAAGTAAGATGGGAGTGGAAAGAGCGTCATCGAACGTGGCCAAGGTCGTCAAAGTGCTTCTCTTCTCGACTAACTTGCTGTTCTTGGTAGGTGTTAAATGGATGTACAAACAAACGTATATAATTATCTTTACCTAATTCCTAACACTTATAATCCTTGTTAGCGAGTGGTGAATGCATTCGTCTGCATGGTCCTGTTCGTCTCTCGTATGTGCTCTGATGCATTGCTGGCATTGGCAACTTAGCTATCAGTTGGGTGTGGTTCTTTCGACACATGTTAACTGCCTTCATCTCACTGGATCTTATGCTTGTTTATAATGGAACAGAAGTAGCTTACCATAAAGAGCGTCGTCGTAACATGGTTTCGTCTAGGGATGGCGCTCATCGTTCAATTTCAGAGCGCAAGTGATCGACTTGTGATTTGCATTCTCGTCATTGCTCAAATATGTGTGCTACTGAGAGTGTCTTTTGTTCGTTCGTTTCCGTTGAATAAACACGCACGGCTCATAGTGAAGTCTCGTGCCAAATCCTAACACCAGGAGAAGTCACCCCTTTTAGGCAGATGTTTCTGTTCCGCTCGAAACACTAATCCGTGCTATATACCGTCGCTGTTGTCGTTTAATGTCCACTGCCAGCTCCTCAGCATCTCAATTTAGCTGATGGTCGTTAAGCTAATTAATGCGAGGTCAAAGTAATCTGCAAACGATAATGTCAAAGGGTGCGATCAGACAACTTCGCAGTTTCATGTTGGTCTGATTATAAACATGACCCATCGTATTCACGAGAAGTTATTTGAAAATCTGTTTGTTCTATTAGGATTTATTAATAATATAAAAAGTCCACCCAAAACCTATACACATAGCGACCAAGGGTCTTGTTCGTGATCTGGGCTCCAGCGTATTTCAGGGCTAAACTAGTGTAGAAGTCTAGCATAACGATTTGTAAAAGTGAAGCCCGATACTTGGGATTTAGTCCCTGTCTGCAGTCCCGACTTCAACAACATGACCCGTTATTATCCTGACATCTGTATTAGCGGCCGCCTCTATAAAGCAGCCACCTGCGTATGAAGGCCACTCTCGATAACCCCAACATAACACTTTCTTTAGAAATCAACCTGGACAGAAAAGCCATCTGTCTATAAAGGTCATTTTCCTCGGGTCTCAAAGGTGACCATTATAGACAGGTTTCAATGTATCAGTGGCTATTTAGAAGTTTAGAAGTATATAGAATACATATAATTTAGCCTGCAATATAGGCAACATTTCAAAGTTTTGCTACAGATACATTTAACTCGTAGATTCGATTAGTCCTCCGATTATTCTCCTGTCAAGTGTCCGCGGTATTGACGATATGACTATGCTTGGCAGGTCAAACAGACCATTGAAAGCTCATAATAAAGAGATCACGAACAATCTAATTTTTGCTGTAGTAAAATGGGTTAAAGGCATGTCTACACAATTAGAACCTTCAAACATGTCCTGTCGATTGTGTGACAGTGCTGATTGTTGTCGAAGGATCCATATTCAAATAACGTGTCACAAGAACGAAGCAGTTGTATCTAATAAGGATCTGATGTATTTGGCAAGTCTCAAGCCACAGTGAATGGATTACAGAATGGACTGCCGCGCCTTTTATATTATCCAGCCTGGAGGTTACATGACTAAGAGGCTGCATGGAATTAAGGCTACGACATTCAGATATTTACAACCACAACAATTGTTATTGCTATGATTTGTTTGTGTACAGATGGGTTTTGATTCTGATTTCAGATTGCCGGTGGTCTTCTTCTCGGTTTGGGCATTTGGATTCGTGTAGATGGTGACAATTACTACACGGTCTTTGGCAAGGGTGGCCCTGAGATCCCATCTGACATCATGATTGCTATCGGTGGAGCTGTCATTTTGATCTCGTTCCTGGGATGCCTCGGTGCGATGTTGGAAAGCAAATGCATGCTGCTGGGGGTAAGACCATCAAACGAGAGTGTTCATGGACGGAGACTAAATCGTAGTCTTTAATTATAAGTTTTAAGACTAGTTTTTGTTTTGTTCGAGAAGATGGTGACATCAAGGAGACACAACACACGAGCAGCAATAAGTTCAACATATTAGATTGCAGAAGAGCAGGTAGAGATATACAAGCGCGCAGGATCAGAAAGGAATTACGTAGGCATGAATTAGGATAATTAACTATATACCACAGTCAAACCTGTATTAGCGGCCACCTTTATAGAGCAGCCACCTGTGTATAAAGGCCACTCTTTATAACCCCAAAATGACATTGTCTATAGAAATCAACCTGGATAGAAAGGCTGCCTGTCTATAAAGGTCATTTTTCTTAGGTCCCAAAGGTGACCGTTATAGACAGGTTTCACTGTACAGTCCCGTACACATATGCTAAGATGTTAATCCGAGACTTGAGATATAGTTCTACTCTATGGGTTCTTCGTCATCAGCATCAGCATCATAATCGTCTGTTAACATAAACCCAATTCATTTCACATACAGTGAAACCTGTCTATAGCGGTCACCTCTGGGACCTAAGAAAAATGACCTTTATAGACAGGTGGCCTTTCTGTCCAGGTTAATTTCTATAGAAAGTGTCATTTTGGAGCAACGATGAATGGCCTTTATACTGTACACAGGTGGCTGCTCTATAGAGGTGGCCGCTAGTACAGGTTTGACTGTATAACCAAAGCTCCCTTGGGGTGAGTTCAAAATTTCACAACTTCTGAGCAAATATGATAAAAGAATTGCAATGAATTGTTAATCAGGGTTAAACTGGATGAGTTGTTTATTGGACAGTACAGTCGTGTTTGTATGCATGATTAAACGAGTTCTCGGTTGAAGGTGTTGACTGCTGTGAAAATTGAATTACGCCGTCTTTTTCTAAATGCCGATTCAAGCGTGTCATCTTGTACATCGCTTGGTTGACACATCTTTGTAATTCTTCGTGGGACGCTACAAGTTCTGTCGGCTAACGATGAGATGTTTTAGTAAAGATACGTGAAAGGCTTTTCAGCCCATTACATTCCAGACATTGCAATGTCGATATAGTCCTCATCTATAAACAAGTAGAGAAAGCCTCAGAAAGGTCAAATTCCATCGACGGTGGAATTTAATATTAAAATAATGACCTGGGAATTTTGTTATGGGCGTGTAGCACAGCCTTGTTTTCACACTCCCCCGCCTCATTACAGATGCCTTTTTCTCGTGAGGAAGATGGTCGGTGACTCTCAACACATCTGCACTTTTCCTTTCTCTGACTGTTGAACAATAATAATTACTGATCATGGAGGAAGCCAGGAATTTTATAATTCTCCTTTTAGTAATAAATTTTTAGCATGGTGGATTAAATATCTGTCTTCTCATTAATTGTTTTACGGTAAGTTATTGTAACTCTACGAGCGTGCGAATGCTCCTTCTTGGACTCGTACTAAAAGAAATGTACTCCCTCTCCACCCCCTGACGCCCCCAGCCCCCTTAGGGATGTATCTCCCGGTGTCGCTGACTGATTTGCTCTTTTCTTTATCAGTTCATCGTCGTTTTATGCATCATCGTGGCCGCCCAAATCGTTCTCGTTTCACTTTCAGTGCTTTACAAAGACGAGGTAAGATCATAATGTCTCTCCCACTTGAGTGCTTAGTCATTTGTTTCTTCACCCTGGTTGTGGATTGGCAGTGCTCATTGCAAACTTCGTATACACAATTTACACAAATCATATTTACAATTGAACTTTGGCCTATCCGCTATTAGTATTCATTTATCTATTAATTACAATAATCTATTAACGACAGTAGTACAATATAATATACTTAATTCTCATATACTATAAACTGTCAGCAGGCACTCCGAAGCGACGATAAACATAGGTAGATTTTGCATTTAACTCCGTGGATTTGCATATTGTAATGTACGCAGTCTATTGTTTATCATTATCTGTCACCTACTGTATTCTTACGTCATCGTGACCTCGTTGGTTGTTGCCATGAGACGAGGTCATTGAAGAACAAACTCTAATTGAAAGATTTTAGCATGACTTTAAAGTACTTGTGTCTTTTGGTTTTCCTATTTGTAGCTTAAAGAGAAAGTCACCGAAGTGGTAACAGACAACTTCCAGAAATATTACGGCCAACCAGGCAAGGATGACGTAACAGAGAGCGTGGACAAGATTCAAGGAGATGTAAGGAGAAGAAACATCCCCATCATAACTTAATATGTGATTTACATACTATATGACAAAGAACTTGGAATCTATTTTCTCCTTCTATTGTAGTTCGAATGTTGTGGAACAACCAATTACAGCAGCTGGAATTCGTCATCGTATGGCAAAGGAAATCATCCGTACATCTTGCCTCTATCTTGCTGTCGTTCTGGAGTCTCAAGTGAATGTAGGCGCGGCCTGAACCCGGCTGAGATCTACACGCAGAATTGCATTGACGATTTGAAGAGCTGGTCTAACACCCGATTCGTTATCATTGTCTCCGTTGGAATCGCAGGGGCCATTTTCGAAGTAAGGAACAGAATTGATAATGTTCTGATTAAAATAAACTCACAAAGTCATGTATGCACATATACACCATAATGAATTTTTAAATAATTTTTTATATCTAATTTATTTCGAGATTATTTTACATATTTTACTGTGATATAATCATTTGATAATGGAAATAAAGTGGCATTTAACTAAAAAAAGAACCATCTCCATTTTTGAGGAAAAACGCATTTTATTCAACGGATTTTTCTACCTCTGTTAAAACAACAAGGCTCTAGCTGTACACGTTTCTCAAAACACACTGCACATTTACAGGTGCTTAAACCAGGTCAAAGTTAATATTGCAAATTGGCGCAGAATGTTATGGAGTCATATTTTGAAAACCCCGCCTTGAAGCCGATTTATGTAACTTGCAAGTTTGAACTACTAACCATCCCTATGGAGTGACACCTTGAATTTGATGTGTGCTTGCCTTTGCAATCCATTGCGCAGGGATCAGTAAGGTATTAATATGAATGTCGTTTGCAGAGATCTTATTGGCTAGTCATCGTCACATGACCAGAATTCAATCCCACCTCGTATTCGTGTTGGTCGTGTTCTCGAACCAAAGATAAAAACATGATCTTCCAATATGTTTCATGATGCAACGTGATAATATTATTGTTGCTATAGCGATATCTTTTCCTTGGTGATTTTCCAGATTCTTGGCATTTGCTTCGCCCTGATGGTTCTACGCTATATCTGACCACACCTTCGCGCTGAGATAAAGTCGAAACAGCGGATTCGATGGACAGAAACGAGACTACCACGGCTTTAAACCGAAAAGGAAAATTGTTATTTTCAGGATAAAGCGTTCTCAGGAGACTGTGCCTCCGAGTTCAATTATTTCCCCGCAACAGTAGTAATTTTATTCGCATTTTCATGTCAAGAAGTAAGTTGTTTAAATTCTCTTTGTCATGCATGTACGGGAACCGTGTTCCTTCGTTTAATTCAAATTTTCCATAAGACAGCTTCAACAGCGCGTCTTTCAATGGCTATACTTACTAACTACATTTTACTAGACGTGCCAACAAACATTTGCCTTTGATCATCCAATTGTTTAGTAAGAATAAGCGACTCATTGTGACCCATGGCGATCGCTGCATTCCGTCTTAGTATGTATATGTAGGAAACGAAGATGCCGGAGGCTTCCGCATTCCATATATATCTATACATATTTGAGAGACAAGCTGCTGGTCCCACGACAGAGAGAGATGGCAGAGTTCCAAGGAGTACATTTGGTCGTTGGTGCCAGAGCTCTATGTCGTGAGACACAGCGTAGATAAGATGACAGACAGAGTTGTTGATACGACGCAGTACAAACGGCAAAGAGGAAGATTACAAGTTGAAACGGCTACATATTCTTATTACTGTTACTGTATCATGTAGTTATACAATGATGATATCGAGTTCATACCGAACACGCGTCAACCACTACATAAATACAACAAATCGAAGTTGCAATATCGAAACAGCGCAGGTTGTCCCAGCAGATCAACAAATTCTACCGTCACCGAGTTAAACAAGAAATGATTCGGTTTCGTCGCTTATTTCACAAATAAACCAGAGAATTTATGTGTGATGTTTCAAAATTTAGCAACTACCTCAGAAATTATGAAATTTCTATGAGGAATCACAAATACAAACCTACTCAAATACACAAAAGTCAGTTGGGGTGTGATTCTTCATTCGTTCTAGTCCACGTGTTCATCGACTGATGCTTCGATAGCCAATTCATTCCGGCATTGCGACAAAGTCGCGTCCAGCCACTACCATGTGCAAGGTCCTGTAGTCTCGCGCTCCTTCTGAGAGGTTGTGGAGCGAGAGGGGCACGAGCTACGGCTAGCTCCACAAGCTGATCAGGGAAGTGGCCGGTCCATTTCACGATGCTATCGACCCACCGGGCGTGGGGGGGGGG
>OFHS01001282.1:0-15200 GCA_900245855.1 Calvadosia cruxmelitensis
CTGGCATATTTCGATGGCACAGCCTGTGAGAAAGCAAACAAAACAGTCAGAAAAGCTTTCTTATATTAAATCTTATTTTTAGTGTTAGCCACATTATTGACGGTATCCCTTAGCAAATTAGCCTGGTACGTTCACACATGGCACAAGACCCGCCTCACTTACTGTAAAAGCTATGGAAAGATCTAAAATACTTATAAAATAAATAATGTTCTAAACAAATACCTCTAAAATTCCCAAGTAAGGAGACGTCATGTAAACTAAATCATAATTCTTGATTCTACCAGGTCTACGCAGCAGAGATTGTTACTGTAAGCTCTTTCTGGAATTTAGAACAAAATGGCTTTGACTCTGACCTTTAGCTTGGTGATGTCTGATTTGATCAGTAGTTCAGCCATTCTCTTCATGCATGGCTGCAGGGTTTCTTCAGAGTAGGAAGTGTAGTGAACAAGGGTGTTGGACTGGAATAAGAAACAAACAAATTGCTATTGGAAGGTCCAAAACAAACTTGATCGCATATCACAGGAGTTACCAGCATGTACTTATCAACTTTTATTTTAAAGTGCATATGACGGATAATTTTCTATTTCGTAAACCAATAGATATGATCCAGAACATATCTTAAGCAAAAAGAATTTTCAATTTGAGCAAGATTTAGTACCTTTATGATGCCTTGAAGATTGACAATTATTGCGCAATCAATCAAAAATGGTTGTCAAACGAAAGGTGTGAAAGGGGCAGAGAAACAGAACCCATGTTGTTTCCACAAGAGAGTTTACTATATGTGGAAAAACCTGTCGTCGCACTTTGCGAGCTCGTCACTAATCTTAGCGGATAGCAATATCTTAGCGATTTCATGACACTTAAATGCCGAATGTATAGAGACTATATCTGCTGAATTGCGTCTCTATAGCTGGCCAAGAACTATTTTAAAATGATTTTTATATCAAGCCAACTAATATATTTTGTTGCATTGGCGTCAAGATTACCTCTTGCACACCTTTCGTTTGACAACCATTTTTGATTGATTGCGCAATAATTATCGAACTTCAAGGCATCATAAAGGTACTGAATCTTGCTCAGATTTATCGGTTTACGAAATAAAAAATTATCCGTCATAGGTACTTTATATGTCTGAAATATACTCCTATCAATCTATAAATCAATAAGAAGCTAATTCACGACAGATCGAAGTAATATGCACCAACAATACAGTGTATAACACATATCTACAAGTAAACAATTATTTGTCTCACCCATTTTGATTCATCGATCAAACGAATTGACAGACAAAGAGCAGATGCAGCAACCATTGATGGTAGGAACAAGCACGATTTGTAATCGACCAAAATCAATTCCATCAAGTACTTTGCCATTGTATGTTTCATGGCATCAACCTGAAATTCAATAAATAACAATGTAGAGTATGTACATTGTAGAGCTGGGTCGATTGTGGATTTTAAGCTATCGATTAATCGAACCATACAGAGGCCGTTTGTTCCTTGTCATATAGTAGTAGTTTGCCTTTGTAAAGTCATGGTAATTATCTTCTGGTTCGGTGATCTCTTTGTTTTATGTACTTTTGTCTGCTCTTCATTGAGCGAGAGGGTAGTTGTAAACTGAATAATGGTGTCTAGTCCTTTGAAAGGCATCAATAGAAACAAATCTTTTGTGATATCGATGAAACGATAGTTGAACCAGACAATCGATTGCCAAAAAGCAATCGATTAATTGATGCATCGGACCCAGCTCTAGTACATTGAGTGTAGATCAAATGAATAGGCGAGTGTAAGGTAACAATATGTAATTGTGGCAAATACGACGTCAAAAGGCTGAAGAGTACAGATTGCAGGAGAGAGATTACGGAATACAAGACAGTTATAGCGACTGTCAGAGGGCGCTGATTGGAGGTCTGAGTTGTGGCGAGAATGCTTGATGAGACCGCCACAACATAATTGAGCATGAAGACAGCTCTTGAAATGCCCCAATGTTGAAATATATTTGAGCAAGGTCTCTCTCTTCTTCAGTAGCATATAAAATAACTGAATATAAAAAATTTATGACCGTGAACAACCAAAAAAGAAAATAATTCATTTAGCCTACACATGACTGCAGCAACAAGCTCGGTTCAGTGACCAGCTCGTCCTTCTACTATGAAGACACGAATTGACACGATTCAATCTACAAAAGCTTGTAGCTCTACAAACGAGTAAGAAATACGGCCCTGCAACTTTTTTATTTGCATTGCAATGGTTACTGGAACAGAGAATTTGTGTCACACAATGTATCACATCGTCCCAGACCACAGCAACTTATTTTCACATACATTCGAAAGTAAAACGTGCAAAATATTGTTGATTTAGCCCAAAACTCATAAAAATAACAACGTTGATTTACCATGATAAGCATGTGTTATCCAGATATACATACCGCACCGGCCTTGGAGAACCTCCTAAGAAAGTGTAGGCAAATCGGACCACTCAAGTCCCACAGTAGAGCACCACAGATCTCTTTCTCCATTGTCCGGACTTCGTCAGCACTGTACGCACTGTCAGTGATGTAGACAAAATCTGACACTTCTGGCGCATACATCTCCTCGTACTTGGATGCTAGCAGCATTGCACTGACCCCAACGAGCTGGAGGTTCCCACGCGGTACGTCCTCAACCTCAAATGCAATAAGCAGAGAAATTGGTTAAATAAATACAAGTCCAACATTAACTTTTGCCATCAATCAAATACCTAACCAATTGATATTGCAGACTGCTTGTTCCTACCATCAATGGTTGCTGCATCTGCTCTTTGTCTATCAATTCGTTTGATCGATGAATCAAAATGGGTGAGAGAGATAATTGTTTACTATGTCGAACAGTTGCCTAAGAAAATGTTTGGGAAAATTGTTTTCGTTGCCGACACTTGCTCCTGGTCCACATCAAAATATCATAGAAATCTAAAATATTACATCTTTGTGACTTCCCATCCTCAAGGAGGGCCAGGTATCGCATGGATAAGTCTGGAACTCTGCGTAACAGACCAAAGATTATCAGCAGAAACCTATTATTAGCCCATGTATTAAGCTATGACGTCGACAAGCATCTATCTATTGCCATTTGTTTGTGACAAAAATTGTTCTGCATTTGTTAGGCTTTTATCAGCACAAATACTTGGAGCCTATTGATCATCAAAATGCTTACTTACCGAGAGGTAGCGGTCGACTAGATAGATCGTCGTGTACAGCGTTTCTTGAAGAAGATTGAAGCGAGAATGCACTTGAATGAGCCAGTCGACGAGGATTGATCGCATTTTCTCATTGATCTCAGATTGCGTTTTCATATAATCGAGGGGAATTAGACGTTTCTAGAAGGAAAAAGACCGTCAGGTAAAGATAGCGCAACATAGCTCAGTGCATTTCAAATACAAAAATTTTTGAATTTCTTTCCTTACCTCGACAACAGACAGATACTTATAAACGTCTTTCGCATATTCCGCACAGAGTTGCGCGCTTTCTCCGATGTCTTCCTCGTCGATATCGATCACTTCGAGTTGCGAACGAGAAAAAGCGAGAGCTTCTTCCCTTGGGGCGTTGCAATCCATTGGTACCACATCGTTGCTCTTCACGGTGGTTTGACTCGAGACGGGCTTGTCGCTTTTAACAGATTTATGAGGACGCAAAGCAGTGCTCCGTTTAGCTTTAGCCTGAGTAAAATCCAAACATTATACTATCATCTGAGTAGAAAAACTACAAAATTCGCTCAAGATATCGCGAAAACAGACAAACGGCTCGGAAAGGCTACAGATTTGAATTCACCTCTGGTTTGAAGTCAACTTTCTGGTTGGCGATGTTAGCCAAAGCTGTTCTTCTTGTTGGAACCATTGCCAAATTTCCACCAAAAGTTTTGCCATTCTTTGGCTGTTTATTCTCCAAGTTGTTTTCGTTCAACTTCCTACCGCCAAGACCAGCCTTGAATAACAGAAGCAAGAAAAATTACAACGAAGAAAACTTCTGACTCGCCATATTGTATCACAGCGCCGTTAAAGCAAAAACATTAATTTCAATATCACTGCTCAACGTACAAGTCCTCCTCTTCGTACAGCAGCCATAACGAAGGCAAAACTTGCTGTCGAGTATAAGTTTCAATGAACTAGGGAACTAAAATTTCATCAGAATCAATCCAACTTCCAACAACACGCGCTGCTTACAAACTGTTCCAACAAGTTGCAATTTGCAAATGATCCGTTTGCAGGAAGAACGTGACTATTTGAATCACGCGCTCTATTTCTCTGATTGGTCGAGCAGGTCGTGAAGTTAGGAGAATACAGAGTGATATCAAACGTAAGCGAGGCTTGGAGCTGGATGGAGGTCACGCATTGAAAGAGTTGCACTATGATTTATTGTTTGTTCCCGCCCTGTTTGCCGACCGTTGCACTTGCACCTGTACAAAACAAAAGTTTTCATCCATTAAAATTGTAAATTCAGCACTCAACAGAAATGAACGAAAACCGTAGTCTACAATGCTCCGAATCCTGTTTCTTGTACTGTTGATTGCTCCGCCTAAACTTGTCACCAGTAGAATATAATATTTCATCAACAAAATGGTTTATGGTTAGGAAAATAAGTCTGTTTAAAATATTTTTGAATTCTTTTTTGTTCTTCCTTCATAATGCGACCACAGTACCATGGTTTTCCATGCCATTACTTTTGATTTTCATAATTCTTCAGTGACTGTAGCCTTGGTGTTCTTATATTGTAGATACTTATACTGTAAGTCGAACAACGAGTAATTTAATTATTACCCGTACATCCACAACTGATCTGCAGACTGAAAATTAAACTCCACCAAACATGCTCAACTACTGATTGAAACGTTTCAAAAATCCTCCAAGATGGACTGTTGTAGTTTAGCTTTTCTTTTTTTGCATTTCAATATTTATCTGTTATTAGTCATAAAATAATTACCAAGCTTATTATTTCATCATTCTTACTTGTGATATTTTCCTTTGATGTTGAATTTCAATTTTAATCTTAGTAGAATTATAGGAAGCGTAGATTGTTAATTTGCTTTTTCCCGATATACTTTACCATCACTTGCTAAACATCAAATAATTTAAGCCACAATTATTCACACAATCGATTGGGCAAGAAATGACTTCGAAAAAGTGATAGATTTTGATTTTTTAAAGAATTAAATATAAAAGTTTTTGCCTGACACATATTTCTAAAAGAAAATATATACAATCGTAGTATCACTTTGCGGCGAACAGAGCACATCGGAATTCAGCTAAGAGAATGCCACCATGTGGCTCTCATTGTCGATTCGATCAAGGTGTTCAATAGTTTGATTATTTGAAATCATGGCGGCTTGAGGGAACCATTGGTCTTCTTCAATACATCCAAGACGTCTAGGGATTCACCTGAAAACAACACAAATCAGATCCTAAAATGATCTCAGGAATACAAAATTAATTAATTACCGGTAAAACAAAACATCAACTTACAAACACCAATGATTGACAATATGAATTAAACTCAAAACAACACAAATCAGATCCTAAAATGATCTCAGGAATACAAAATTAATTACCGGTAAAACATAACATCAACTTACAAACACCAATGATTGACAATATGAACTAAACTCCAGTTAAAGTTGAATGAATTTTTAATAGAAACTTCACTGGTTTATTAAAGTTACATTGATAGAAAGATGGGCGAAAAGGTTCAAAATCACAGAATTTTCAATAGTGTGCACCAATTCCAATTTCACAGGATTCTATGGAAACTTCACAAGTGTTACTGCATAAACAGTAGTGTAACGATCATGGTAACTAAACGGCGTCTTACCAACTGTGACAAAAACAACATTAATTTTGAACAAAGGTTTTCACATTTTCTCACCGGAGTGTGGAGCACTCGAGCATAGTAAAATGCATCTTCACGCACCGGAAAAAGGACATGAGGACTGCAGAAGACATTGTATCTTCATGGCATATTTTGTAACTAGTATTTAGAAAATATTAACTTGCATTTGAATATATTTGAACCTATACAGAAAAACCAGATCAGTTGCGATCGAATTTACTGCGTTTTTTTCTGACAAGGACTCATGTGCACATTGTGTCTAGACTTTATGAGCGAAAAACTAATATAACGTTTTTACTTACAGTAAAAACTGTCTATAACGGTCACCTCTGGGACCTGAGAAAATGAAATTTATAGACAGGCGGCCTTTCTGTCTAGGTTATAGAAAGTAACAATTTTGGGTTACGAAGAGTGGCCTTTATACACAGGTGGCTGCGCTACAGAGGTGACCGCTAATACAGGTTTGACTGTACTCAAGTAAACCTTGCTGGATTCCGTGTCGTTTGTAGAGTCCTAGAGGATTTGATGGTGTTTGACAATCCATGGTTACTTCTTTCCGTAGCACAGTGTCAATGTCAACGGCACTGAAAAATGCCACTGACTGGAAAAGAGAAAGGAAAGAGATATAATCAATCAATCAATCAATCAATCAATCAATCAATCAATCAATCAATCAATCAATCAATCAATCAATCAATCAATCAATCAATCAGTCAACAATAAATCAATCAATCAATCAATCAATCAATTAATCAATTAATCAATCCATCAACCAACCAATCCATCAATCAATCAAGTAATCCATCAATCCATCAATCAATCCATCAATCAATCAATCAATCAATCAATCCATCAATCAATCAATCAATCAGTCAACAATCAATCAATCAATCAATCAATCAATCAATCAATCAATCAATCACAAACCTGAGGCAAGTCATTCATTTTCAGCTTGTGAGAAAAGAGTGACCTCGTCATGAGATTTGTGATTTGCAAAGCAAGAGCAGCCCTATATTTGTCCTCTTCGCGAACCAAGTAACGAACCTAATGGAGAAATGTACCCATCATCAAACACCCAGAAATAGAATACAGTCAAACCTGTATTAGCGGCCACCTCTATAAAGCAGCCACCTGTGTATAAAGGCCACTCTTCATAACTCCAAAATGACACTTTCTATAGAAATCAACCAGGACAGAAAGGCCACCTGTCTATAAAGGTCATTTTTCTCAGATCCCAGGGGTGACCGTTATAGCCAGGCTTCACTGTAATGCAAATGCAGAAACATTTGGTAGGTTTGAAACAGAAAATCCAGAAGTAATGATCAAATGAGTAACAATTTGATACAAAAGCAGGGATCGTTCAACCATTGGGTCAGTTAAATAGAAATCTGTTATTCTGCAACGATCAATCATTTACTAACAATTGTGTCTGCTCTGACCACTTATAGAAAAGCAAAACATGACCGTCAATAGAAACTTGTTCTGCACTTATCTTGACAGCAATACAGTGATGTAAACAAGCATGATTGCTTATTTCACATACGAAATCAAATATCTTTTACACACACAGTGAAAATAGTCTAATTACATTTACCTAACAGTTTGGCAAAAGACGCTGCAAATAATAACCGTCAAATGCTAAAATATTAATTATAGATTGCATAAACTTCAAATAGTATTTCATTTTATAGGCTTGTACATTTTGAAATATTTGCACCTTTAACAATATTCTATATCCCAATAAATAAAGTGAAAACTGTCTATAATGGTCACCTTTGGGACACGAGAAAAATGAATTTTATAGACAAGTGACCATTCTGTCTATGTTGATTTCTATAGAAAGTGTCATTTTAGGGTTACGAAGAGTGGCCCTTATACACAGGTGGCTGCTCTATAGAGATGGCCGCTAATACACCTTTGACTGTAACAATCTCTCAGCAGTGTGTGGCCCATATACACAGGTAGCTGCTCTATAGAGGTAACCGCTAATACAGCTTTGACTGCAGCAATTGGTCCTTATATACAGGTAGCTGCTCTATAGAGGTGACCGATAATACAGCTTTGACTGTACCAATCTCTCAGCAGTGTGTCCTGCAGTACTAACTGTACCTCGTCATGGATGCTGATGCAAAACCTCCCTCTGATGTCGTACTTTGTAAAAAGCCATTTCATGCAAACCAACATGATGTGAAGATAATCAACAGCAGATGATTGTACGACCCAATTGACGCGGCTTGTCATGAACTAAAGACAAACAAATTCAACAGACTTAAATAAATAAATAAATAAATAAATGAGACATAAATAATAAATAACTCTACTCATTCTGCGATTGTGCAATTCCAGTATGGAACTCTGATCCTGATGACGTAGTTACTGCGGACTCTTTGTATTTGTATAAATTAAAGTGCTACTGCCACCAAATTCGATCTTTCACAAATATGTGGATAGAGCTCGATGAGAAAATACGATTGGCAAAAAGAATTTTTCAACTGATACATCGAGAACCAGAGATATCGAACTCTGAACATCGACTTTATCTAAATTTCGCAAATATTGTTAGGCTGCACGTATAGTTTAAGTATTATTACTTTCCTGTGCTTGCTTCTAAATTATACTTATGTATTTTGACAAAGTTTAGCCAACAACGCCCTGAAATGGTTACTGTTTTTCCTGAGCACAGAAAAACTGAAACACGTCACAGTTCCTGTCTATGAAAGCAAAACAAGAGTTCACTACAGTTACATTTGCCAAAATTTTACCTGCCAGCGCTATAATGTATTATAAAACAAATGATACGGCAAATACGTAATGAATAATGGTCATTTCATACGTTGATCAGATTCAATCAATGTATTTATTTTCACTCGTTCCTTACTACTAAATACAAACATGTAAGCAGCAGTTGCCAAACATGGTACGTTTTACAAGAATCTGAGAAATTTAAAAATATTCTTGTAGCATAAAAGTTAAAAAAATAAAATGAGAAAAATCACACATTTAGTTAGTTATTCGTTGCCAGGTAAATTGTTGACAGATTCCACAGACAAGATAAATTCCACACAAGTTTCTTGAAATTTTCTACAACAAATTAATATCTCCAATGTCGAATAGTCAATCACTTCTTAAAATATTCATTTCGAAATTATCGTGGTGGTAGTTTCTGCAAGTTTTGCGGACAGCCCAAGTTTAATTTTCTTGCCTGATTGTAATGCTATTGTAATGGTGTTTCTAGAAGTAACGACAGCAGACAGCTGTAACTAGTTATCTTGTTGATGTAACAGTAATTAGCTACTAACTTTGAACAATATTCCCAACATCAAATAAAACAGATTCTATTCAAATGAAAGACTTTTCAAAACAATAAAAAGGTTTGAGATAACACAGCGTAGGACTGGACTTAATTGACATAGCAGAGTAAACATCGTTTGCTGTTGGATCAATAAACTTTAGCGTCAGCAAATATGAAGAAGACATACATGCATTTATGGTACATGTTGCTTTTTCCACATGTTTTACATCATTTTTGCGGATATATAGTACCTTCTCAAGTACGTTAGTACAGTAAAACCTGTCTATAACGGTCACCTGTGGGACCTGAGGAAAATGACCTTTACAGACAGGTGGCCTTTCTGTCCAGGTTGATTTCTATAGAAAGTGTCACTTTGGGGTTATGAAGAGTGCACTCTTGCCATGGCCTTTATACACAGGTGGTTGCTCTATAGAGGTGGCCGCTAACACAGGCCTGACTGTAGTTGAATATCCTTTACTTCAGTATTTCAAATGCTAACCGTCCAACATATTGTAAAACCGTCTGCATTCATTAATCACTAGCACAGGTAATTAAACACTAATTACCTCATCGCCCACTGCAGTTGGTTGTAGAGGACGACTGATTTTAACATCAAGTACTGGTGTCCGCGGCTGCCTTGATGTTGCAATACTCTCGAGCTTATTGAACATCTCCGACTCACTACAATAGAAAGCATCATTTGTTCAACTGTTGATGAATTGTCGTCTACGTTGTTTTGAAAACACTAGGATTTTAAGCGATTATATTCTGGAAGACAGTTTCCGTTGTATCAGAAATGTGAGTTCATGTCAACCAAAGGTTGCAAATCTACAAAGAAAGGTATGTGAAATAATTTGCAAATGCAGGTAAGGCGCATAATCCGCAAAAACCTTTAATTAATCCATCTAAGACATTGATGTGTTCCCTTTTAGATTTTATCGAGTATATATAGCAGAATCTACTTCAATTCAGTATACAGCTAATTGCTCGCCATTTTGTGAAACATACCCCAGAGTTAACTGTAAAATGCATCTGTATATTACGATAGAATAAAGAATAATGTTGGTTATAATGAAGCCTGCTTAAATTTTTCCATAAGGTGTTCGTTTCATGGCAAACAGATTACTCATGAACAAGGACTGCTAGATCTTCCCACGACTCACCAGGCAGACTGTGGAGATCTCTGCTAATTATATATTATATAAATATTGGACGGTGCAATTTACGGGAATTGCCCGTTCCTCTTCTTGGATCTCTGCTGCATGATTTGTCAATACAACACAGAGATCAGTTCAATGAAAAGTCTGCTAATATGTTACTGATTATAAAACTGTTTCTTTAACTGATCGATAAGATAACTTTGAAAAGATTGTGTTACAGAATTACCTTCCTCCAATCCATTTCCTTGTTGCTATCAGGTGTTTGTCTTTGCTAAATAACAAAACGATTTTAATTATAGACGAGGATAAGAATCTACCCTAAAAACGGACCAGTGTCAACTCTCTAGCCACAAACTTCCCAGTTACGTTTTCTTCTTATGGACCCTAATTGTCTGGATGAACCTCACAGACTGTTACAACACTGAGATCATTCACACATATATCAAACATTCATCAAACATATTGAGCAAATATCTAAAATTTCAGTTCTAGCAGACAAATTAACATACAAAGTGTCAAAATTTTGATTCGGTCTGTAGAATCGCTCACTGAAATTGATATAGCTCTGACCGTCTTTCATTTTGTGAATTTAAAAATGTGTGAAAACAATGTGAAAGTCATGTGAAATGGGAAAAATCCTCTGAAAAACCATGTGAAACAACAAGCACCAAGAAAAAGCATGTGGATTTGATAAAAGAACGAAAAATGATGTGAAATGTGCCCTTTTGCATGATTTTCACATGGATTTCCCACGGGTCTAGTCCATAGTACATTATGAGCAATATCTAACATCTTTCAAATGTTTTTATCAAATCAGTGTCATTGACAACTGCTGTTGATTACATGATTATGCATTTCAGTGGACACGGAAAATTAAGATGTGCGTCGATTGCTTGTGAGATTGTGCCTTTTCAATTCAACTACAAATCTTCTTCACTGTGAGCCAGAGCTGCGTGAAATCCATTTTAAAATCATGTGAAAACTGAGTGAAAAGGGCTCTTTCACATGTTTTTTAATTCTGTTTTCTAATTAAAATGATTTTTCAAATGGTGTTTGTTATTTCACATGGTTTTACGGAGGAGGATTTCCATTTTACATGGTTTTCACACGTTTTGGAGTTATAGTGTCTAATATACTACACTAAAAACAAAAATAAAACGAAACAATCATCGTCATAAGTACTAAGACCCATGACAGTGCAATCCAAAATACATTATTTAAGAATAGATCATTTACATACTCTTTTACTTGAGCTTTATTCAACACAGCATAAAACTGCTTGGCGTATATCGTATTGTCATCACCAATTGACATGTGATACGTCTCAGCCAGTTGACGTCCCTTTTGTGTCAGCACGTACCTTTGAAAGAATACAAAACTATTAAAAGTGCATTTCGTAATAACTAGTTACCGCCGGTAGGTCTAAAGTACTACATTATGTATACCTTCTGACCATTGGAATCTAACGCATTTATGGATGGGCCTACAATGCCCTACATAAAGGAAACAACCAGAAAGAGTGTTCTGCTAAAAGGATATCAATAGCTAAATACTTAAAACAAGTGATTGGCGTGCGCCTATTGGATAATCTGAAATGGTTTGTGCACAGTTTCTGCAACAAGCTGCCTAGTGCCAATGCTCAAACTACGTAAAAGTTGGAATAGCATCGAATGGAGCTGTTTTGAAAAGGCTGCAGCAAACCCAAGCTATGTTTTCTAAAAGTTCGATTGAATTAATGATGTGCAATGGGCATATCAAATTTTCTGTATTTGCCTTGGCAAACTGTTGCGCTTGAATGGCTCAAAAGGGATCCATTTTAGTCTCTTGGGAGCTCTATTTGAACTTGGATTGATGTAAATAATGTGAAGCTTTACTCGATGGACAATTCTAAGATAAAATGTTGCCAAGACGAGTGGTCAGCGTAAAAAGAGGACAAATCACAACACCACAGGATTAAAAGTAGAGATATTTGCAATGAAAAAGGAATAATAAAATAAACAGTGATACTGACCTCACATAAAACAACCATCACAACTATCCAAGGTGAAGACAGAAGCACGTTGAGTATCAAAGAAATTGATTAGATAGCATATAAACTCATTACACTGCTTACTTGGCTTTTCCTTTTGTACTTGCATATAATTGCGATGCTTTCTCGGCAGCATCAGATTCATTCAGGCGATGGTTGAATTGCATCAAGAGTCGTTTCGCATATTTCTGGCCAGCACCATAAATCCTACCATAGTTAAAAATCTAGAAAGAAAAAGTAGAGCAAATAAATTCACTTGTCAAACTTAAAGTAGAATTCGCTCCTGGGGTTGCGGGTTCAAAATCGAGTAAGTGGCAGAATCACTGAGAGTGAAAAAAGTTTCAACACTCATTTGAAGAGGTGTTTAAGAATCACCTTGCTGACGCTCTATGAGGGTTTCCCGTAAAATCCTTTGGTTTCACTTACACCCTCAAAAATACCGTAATACAACTGCTAATAAAATAATATCCTATCATAATTTCATTCAAAATGACATCCATTTCTGATGTAGATGCCTAGCTCACAATAAGAATTATTATCCCATTCATGGTATCATAATATTGCAATCATTACATTTGAACGATCCACATTGCACCCCAACAGATAATGAAATGCTGGTATAAGTGGCTAGTTAGCTGCCCTATAAATGCGCTGAACAATACATTGTGAAACCGGAATAGATTTGCTAGAGAACGCATAGCAGTCCAATACTACATGGTGGAAACAGATCTGCATGCTGTCGGAAAACACTTGCATGAATCCAGTAAAGATTCACTTGTTGTTTTGAAACTGGCAAAAGTTAGCAACATTAGAATCAACTAAGCTTTGGCAAAGGAGCACATTTAAATACAATATACAACAATATGAACGAACAAAAAACCTTTACATCGGACGCTATCGTCATGTCCCACATAGGGCATAGAACAGGTCCGCTGTACAACGTAACTAAGGAGAAGACTAATTTTGACAAGCAGAGAAAGTTCGGGTCTAAATATCTGAAACAATGCAAGCAACCATCGTCAAGTGTGATGCACAAGCACCTTGGCATGGTCACGGCTAATCCCGATCGTGTCGGCCGTCTTGCTGTGCAGGTCTGTACCATCTGATTTCTTTCCTTGTAGCGTCATCCAACCAAACGCAGTGGCACCTGCAACAACAAATACCATTGCATTGATTAGTTGATTACAATGAAACCTGTCTACAATGGTCACCTCTGGGACCTGAGAAAAATTACCTTTATAGACAAGTGGCCTTTCTGTCCAGGTTGATATCTATAGAAAGTGTCATTGTAGGGTTATGAAAAGTGGCCTTTTTACAAAGGCAGCTGCTCTATAGAGGTGGCCGCCAATACAGGTCTGACTATAATTGGATTAATTGGATTTCGCGCCATGAGATACCTCAGATCATCTGATATCAATCTGATATTTTTACTTCCATAATATCTCTTACCGAACATTGCATACACTTTTGTTGGATATCAATTTGATAAATTATGCTTCCTTGTGGACACCTAATTAGCCAGATTTTGCTATCGATAAATAGCTAAAAAGGATTGCCAAATAGTTGGCCCTTCAGTTGTAGTAAACAATGTTTCTGCAAGCCAAAAGGACTACAAAATACATGAAATGCCAAAGAATTAACTTCACAGTCAAACTTGCTTTAAGCGACCAACGAGAAGTAGTCTCTTATGACAGATGGTCTCTTATCGCAAGTGGTCTCTTATGACAGGTGGTCTCTTATGAAAGGTGGTCTCTTATCGCAAGTGGTCTCCTAGCACAGGTGGTTTCTTATGACAGGTGGTTTCTTATGACAGGTGGTCTCTTATGACAGGCGGTCTCTCATGACAGATGGTCTCTCATGACAGGTGGTCTCTTATGACAGGTTGTCACTTGACATAGGTGGTCATTCAGTTAGCATTGCGAGCAATGAACACTGTACCATGAACACCGGCAAACTCTGCATCTCCTAGCACGGCAGCAATCCATAACTCTTGACTGTCAACGTCGGCTCCAACAAGGCAGTATCCAGGTGGAGAACGTACCAACGACTTCAATTCAGATCCAACACGGTCAGTCTACAGAAAATTCATAAAAGTTTCAATTGAAATATCAGGGAGATTTGGTATATATAATGATTGTATCAGAAGCAGAAACTGAATTATGTGTCAGTCACGAGGGCAGTTCAGTAAGACTTCGGAACCAGGGAACATAGTTCAAATCCCAGCTTGTTTCAAATATATTATTTGAGTTTTACAACTTGCTCAAATGAATCTGTTACCAGGCAAACATTGTAAGTCTTGCATTAATGTTCATATAATAAATTCTAACTTAATTAATAACTGGATTGTGCTGTTAACTCAGGTTTGTCATTTTGTATTTATTTCGTGCTTGCTGTTTCCTATGCAGTCCATCAGTCATTCTAAAGTTCGCTCTAATGTTATGCGGCATGCTATTGCATAAAATGACGGATCTGTGCCAGTATGATATACATACGTCATCATTTGGTTCTGCATTAGACATGATACATTAGATGACGGTCCCTAAACAATCTATCCTACAGTCAAAGCTGTATTAGCAGTCACCTCTATATAACAACCACCTGTCTATAGTGGTCACTTGAGGTCACTGAACAACCTTATGTACAGTCAACGTTGTATTAGCAGTCACTTCCATATAACAAGCACCTGTCTATAGTGGTCACTTGATGGAAGTCACTGAACAGCCTTATGTACAGTCAACGTTTTATTAGCAGTCACCTCTATACAACAACCACCTGTCTATAGTAGTCACTTCATGGAAGTCACTGGACAATCACATGTACAGTCAACGTTGTATTAGCAGTCACCTCTATATAACAAGCACCT
>OFHS01001282.1:15252-29393 GCA_900245855.1 Calvadosia cruxmelitensis
GTCACTTGATGGAAGTCATTGAACAACCTTATGTACAGTCAAACCTGTATTAGTGACCACCTCTATAGAGCAGTCACCTGTGCATAAATGCCACTCTACATAATCCTAAAATGCCACTTTCCAAAGGAGTAAACCTGGACGAAAAGGCCACCTGTCTATAAAGGTCATTTTCCTCAGATCCAAAAGGTGACCATTATAGACAGGGTTCAGTGTAGTCGATACATACATGACGCCTCTTCATATAAATAATTAACTACACTAAACATTCAATACTAGAAGCAATACCTTTAAACGGTGTAAGAGCCTCCTTTGTCTTGGCTAATAAGCCTTGATGTGTGAACTCATTCCCAATAACTTTATAGTGCTGCCGATAGAGAATGTAATATGGACAATCAAAAGAATAGTATTTCATATCTTATATAGTTGACTCAGCTCAATTGGAGACTGTGGGCATTTGCAACGGAAAATGTCTGAACTCAAGAATTCTTCAGACTGCTCTTCCTTGATATAATCGTACCAGTCACTCTAACAGACCAAACATGCCAAGACGGAATCATTTTACCAGGATAATATTATTCGTAAATTATACTAATAGTATTTGTAAATATTATTTGACCTTCAGATAATTGATCAAGGCCATGTAATTGGTCCAAAGAACAGTCTCTCAATGCCGTCCAAATTAGCATAGTCCACTACACATGTGGGGCACAGTTAAATCTGGTATTATGTTTGAACTTAAGTATATTCACAAGAAGGAAAATAAATGACATCATCATCAACATTTGTACTATCAATTATTTAATTAACAAACGTGTCAGTAGAACAATCAGCCGTCAGTGGTGGTTGATTCGCAAAAACATCTGGCAATGAATTAATGCTTGTGCTTCAAAATAACTGGAATCATGGACATCCCTGTGGGTGTCTCCTCTAAATTGGACAGCTTTCTTTACAACATACAAAGGCATTCTTCAAAGCTGACGAGCATTGTTCTCTTTACAAGTAATCAACCAATGAAACTCTGCCTGATCATCTTCCTTAATCTTTGCCGATGTGGTCTAGGGCTTAACACGTGTGGCTGCCAGTCAGACGTCCCGGGTTCGACTCCCGGTCCAGCCGACAGATATATTCGTTATGTCTTCTGTGGCTTTAATTGTCGAGGGCCCAAAGGGAGACAAGCCCTTGGCTTATTGGGCTACTCTAGTTAAGCAAAGTGACTTTTACATCTATCACCATATAAATCTAAACTCAAGTTTGTTGCTCTGTCAAATATTTGTAAATGTATTCAACTTTGCTTTCTGCAAATGTTATATCAATTGACGAAGCGCAGTCCTAGTGCATGTCGGGATGGAAGTGTTTTCTGGCACGTGATTTTGAATTGAAATAGACACAATTTTGACAGCTAGGAACAATCCATGAACTTGACCATCACTGACAAGCGTATGGCTGATTGCGTTTAAAGCAAAGCATTTTCCTTGCGTCTTCACCTTTGGCAGAGGTCAACTCAACTATATACCAAAATGCATTGGGACTGCACATGGCGAATTACTTGCCTTATTCACATTATTTTCTCTTGCACATCTGTAGTACATTACATATAATTTTATTTTAATTAAATGTGAATTAAGCAGACATACAAACATACAATGGTGTCATGGATTTAGGAATTTCTCAAATCAAACAAATGGAAACATTGTAAAAAACTACTTTTTGGTGTTTTCCAAAAAGATATGACCATCTCACACATTTCATGTTTCCAGACCATGCATGGCATTACATTTACGTTTGAAAAGCGTAACAACAAAATGAAACATCCATATTTTTAACTTGGCTTAAAACATGTGAAAAGGATCTTTATTTTCCATACTGTTTCACGTATCTGAAATTGGCCTAGGTTTATATGTTTCATACTTTTCATGTCTGTAGAGTTAAATGATCATAACTGTACATGCTTTAAACTCGACTTGCCTGTATTAGATTTGGTTTGAACAGAAATGATGCATAATGATCTGGCATGCTTCCTTCTTTACAACGCCACAAATGATACGCAGAACCTGGTACTAGAACCTGCCAGAGCAGGCATGCTATCAAAACAAGTAGAATAGCAGCAAGCGTTGCCATGATGCCACAACCTATATAATAGAATGCAAACAAAAAACTGCTACATTGATAATATCACACAAATGGCAGCGTTAAAATTACAGGCAGACCTGTCTTAAGTGACCACCCAGAGGACAAATGAAAAGTGGTCTCTTAACACAGGTTGTACTGTAAGCTTTTAACAGTAAGTCAATATGATGACTGGGTCATTATGCTCGCCATAACAAGGCCACCAGTCTGACTGAGTTACCATCTGGCAACAGCCGCCGATCCGGCAGGCCCCGCATGAGATGGCTGGCATCGTTGTCGGGTTGGAGTGAAGCAACCAGCACTGATCTTGTTCAGGCAGCTACAGATTGACTGCCTGCACCAGTGCACTACACACACCACCACAACGCCATTCTGCACATAGAGGCCGCCAACATGCCCCTGGCCTATGATGTCATCATCATTCAACATAATGTCAAAAGCAGAATAATCAGATATATATGTATCATAATCTTATCTCAAAATAGAAACATTGCTGTTGTTGTCATTTATTTTCTTCATCATGTAAGTCATAAATGCAAATGAATGTAGTATTACATATCAATGATACATCGATAATTAAGATTGACAAATACGATAACGGGTCATTCTGTAAGCAAAATTGCTTGTTTGTTTAGAAGACTCTTGACTTTATGTAAATAATGGTGATCACAAACTTAATTCAAATCAATATACAAGCTGGTTACAATGATGGTATGTGCACATAGAGTCACTAGAAGAAAACTGAACAAGATAAAAGATAAATATGGGGAGAGATAGCAAAGGAAAGGATCAATCAGCTCTATGATATGATACAGTCAAACTTGTATTAGCGATTACCTTTATAGAGTAGCCACCTGTGTATAAAGGCCACTCTTCATAACCCCAAAATTACACTTTCTATAGAAATCAACCTGGACAGAAAGGTCACCTGTCTATAAAGGTCATTTTCGTCAAGTCCCAGAGGTGACCATTATAGACAGGTTTAACATACTGTTGACTTACATTGTCGTGTTTTGCGTTTAGAGGTTGACAATTCACGTACATCATTTACGACAGATGTCAGCTCAGTGGACAAGTGGCCACCAACGAATTGGGTTCCAATTTGTATGTAACACTGAACTAAAGCCACCTACGCAAAAATCAGATCATCTTAACAGTAAAAAACCATAACATTCAAGGCACTTGAGTAATAAGCAGGGTCACATAAATCAAAACAAGTGAAGTCAACAAGCGATGCCGATCGCAGCCCGCTTCTATGACCATCATTCGCCGTCAAGAAAACCTTATTGCTCATGCTCTTCGGAGGCCAACCACACCCTCGGCAACGATTATCTTGGCTAGAGCACCAACTGAGCAATTCCGTCGCGGTGGAACACTTATAAATCAGTATGAAAATGGAGTACGGTAACGCCTCGGGGCTCACTTTCCAAATGTGTCAAATGAAAAATAACATCCATGTTACTTATAAAGTTTTACGTTTTACAGAGATTAAGTGAACAAAGATCATCATTCTAAAACAATCAACAGATACAAAGAAAGTTAGAATAAACTACCAATAACGATACAAAAATTTATATTTTCTATCAAATAAACACTACTAAATAACCCTTGCCTGAAATCTGAAATCATAAACAAGCGCTCCTTATCTCCAACGTATACATTTTTACCTTACTCGTTATTTTCAAACAAATTATTGAGAATTCACTGCAACGAAATTTTTTGTTTAATTCTGCATTATGACCAGAGTTGAGTATTATTGCTCCGAAAGAGATCGTAAACTACATTATGCTCTGATTGAATGTAGATTTGTAACTAATTACCTGTAGGATTATTACCTCTTCAGCCTCATTATCATGTAAATCGCTATTTGGATCGTTATAACCTCGTATTCATGCAGGTATATAAGAAGTGCCGTTTGATAATAAATTAGATTGATTGCAACAGGAGTTGTCAAATGATGTCGTTGTCATACCACGTCTTGCACTAACTTCAATTGTAATGAATCTTGGACAGATATCTTTTAGGTTTATGTTGGAGATCTAATTACATTTCAACAAGACAGGTACATAACATGCTTCTATGCTTACCTCATTTTCATCGGTTTCCACGGTTTCCCAAGCTGTCCCAAGCCATGCGATGTCATGATAAACGTCGGCACGGTAACGATAGCTGCGCTCAGATATGGCTGTCCCAGCGCAATCCAGAGAAGGGAAAATGCGATCTTGAGCCTTCACTTTACCTTTAACCAATACGGGTACAAGACCCATGAAACACACCGTTTCTGTGACATCTGCAAATAAATAAAGTTGACTTCAAAGACACATGAAAAAGGCACAAAGAAGCACATGTAACGTCATTTTAAGACATTATGTATGTATTTAATACTAATATCAATATTAATACAATACTTGTATAGAAGGCATGTCTTCATGCGCTCATACTTTGTAGATCCCGTAGGCCTATCTTAATTTCTTTTGGTATTCTCGTATCCACAATGCCATAAACAATGAGAATGAAAAGAGAATGAAATTTCACACAGTTTTATGGTTAAGATTGTCATGTCATGTCGAATAAACATTGAGAGAGACCAACCTTTAAGCGTTGTTAAACTTTTAAGCGCTACAAACTGATAGATAACACCTGTTGTACCTAAGATTTGAGCTGTTAATGCCACCACAATTATATTGTACACAGATGAGTTGTTTATATATGTTGCTTAACCTGTTTTATATACTTGCTATTCTATAAAACATACCGCAATGGTTAACTGCAGCTTGCAGTTGAATACAAGTTTTATACAAATATATTGATGTCATGCAACTTTGACTCATACAATGAAACCTGTCTATAATGGCAATCTTTGGGACCGAAGAAAATGACCTTTATAGACAGGTGGCCTTTCTGTCCAGGTTAATTTCTATAGAATGTGTCATTTTGAGATTATGAAAAGTAGCCTAAGTTATATACAGGTGGATGATCTATAGAGGTGGCCGCTAATACATGTTTGACTGTATAAGACAATCCAAACATTAAAAAGGCACACGCATTGTTAAGAGTTCAACTCACCTGTATTGCTTTCTGGTGCATGTGCTGAAAGATATTGACTACGGCTTATGATCCCTTTACCAAACGATGTCTTCATGTTCTGCCGTGACAATGGTTGAAGAACCGTCTTTTCATTTTCGTCGTATATAAGTGCTACGACTTGTCCCTCTTGGAAGATGATATATTTGTTGTTACGATGAACCCTGATGTGATAGGCAATGTCGCCGTTACTTGTCTCAAACTTCTTGACTTCTAACGATCCAAATCTTGCTCTTCCTGCACTGATACTTTGTGCTTTTAATTCAGTGATGTCAAGCGTATCTCGTCCATGTGTATCTGTTAATAAATATACGAAATAATGTGTTAATGGCATATGCGAAATATTTTAAATTTGAACTCACATCATCTCAGAAACAGTTCGAGAAAATTTTAATGTACCTGTTCATATAGTTCAAATTTAATTCTCGTTAATATGATAAAAAATACATTTTAATTTTCTATAAAACATGGATGCGTTGCACAATTTCACTACAAGGGACAATGGTTGTAGGCATGTCATGTCCATCGCTACTCTGTTTCGCTGCCTTGTTGATGGTTGCCCTCCATTTCGGCCGACATAGCACAACTTCCAATTAGTTGCTTAAGATGTGTTAACTCATGTCCTGCTATTGACGTATATATACGTTTTTGAAACAAGTCAAAAGTAGCAACATATAACCAATCAGAAAGTTAGTCCCTAGCAATCAGCCAATGAGCAATCGATAAAGCGATTTCAAGTCTTCACTTAACTAGTTTTGTAAGCAGGACAAGGGTTAATTGACAGTCGATTTCATCTCAGCATTGATTTCCAAAGATGACACTGATGCGACAATATAGTACTTACTGACAGATGGTCCGGATGACAAACTGTCACAGTCTATGCTTCCTAAAACCAAATTAGAAATCAAACAAGTTAAGAAAATATTTCGTTCTGCAGTCAAAGCCAATAATAGTTACCCATAACAACCAACTGCACATTATTGCCATTTTACCTACTTTGTAATGCCAAGAAACTACATAAAGTTTTTGAGTTACACTTCCATCCGTCTTAACCGACCACTTGTGTTGAGACACCATTTAAGTTGTCCTTTGAAGCTCCAAGCAATATAGATTACCTGTCTAAAACGACCATCTGTGTTGTAAGACCACTGTTACAACGTGCACATGTTTTGGCCTCATTTCCAAAGTTATATTGAATGTGCTTTTGTGTCTCGTGCCTAGTCCTCATAGCTATGGGTAAATCCCCATGGGCGCGGTTACATAATTTACTTGTCGTTGGCTCTCAATAGAGATGGTCACAATGGGCAACCAGACTCAGAACCTTGATTGGCTTAGCTTCTGTCTCTGTCTCTTGTCTTCGTTTCGATTCCTCGGAGAGCACGCAAGTCAAGCCATCAATGTTACTGTGTCAAAATCATCATACAGTCCGCATGCTCGACCCATCACTTCGGGGCTATCGATGCGGTAACAAATACTTTTCATAAAGCTCTTATATCGCCGCAGACAAACATGTCATCGTTCATTTATGTTCACACTCATTTCAATAGGAAATGTTACTTTGGCATATTCACAGGGCGACCACATTAGGCTGACAGCTACTTTGTAGAATCAGATTCTTTAATATAACCTCCAAGATTATATCCTGTGGCCCAGCACAGTATTTGGTTGTTTTATTAATTTGCTGACAAGTATGGATTAATGACCTTCACAATCAAATAATTCAATCAATTTACCTGATTCCTGCATGTTGCCAAAGTCTGTGCTTGCTAACTCTAAGTATGGTCGCTTCCGTTTTTTGTGATCATCTAAAATGACGAATGATAAGATTGACATTTGACGTCAACATGTAGCTTAGCTAATTAGACAATTTGACGTCATCATGCATTAGACAATTTCAACAGCATATCTGCTGTTGCTGTGCAATATTCATGCCACATTCTATTACCTGTGCGACTTGTCTTGGCTTTCTCTTTGCCAACTATTTTAAAAGATGGACAAACTTCGATCATTCTGGAAACATTGTCTTCTGCATTGGATGCCAAAACGAGGAGACGGAAGTTATTTGCACTGTCCATGTTTGCAGTTGGTAGACTGTAGACAATTTCATCTCCAACTTTGTAGACAGAATTTAAGTTGACGGTAACATGGGTCTATGTAAGAAAAACATCCAACTTTATTATTTACAGTCAAAATCTGCATTAGCGGCCACCTCTATGGAGCAGCCACCAGTGTATAAAGCCACTCTTCATAAACCCAAACTGACATTTTCTATAGAAATCAACGTGGACAGAAAGGCCAACTGTCTATGAAGGTCATTTTCCTCAGGTCCGAAAGGCGACCACTATAGACAGGTTTCACTGTAAAACTATCATCATTATCTTTGAAATCAAATGTCTTTCAAATCAATAAAATGCCAACAGACAAGAAGCTAGAACTTTTGTACAGTAAATAATACATAGCGTATAATCATGATGGTATGTATTTATCACACATTCTATTCCACAGGGGTTGTAAAGTGAACTGGGTTCTACTCTTATCTTTGTTATGCAAATTAGTTAATCATGTGACTTAATGTATAAATTGATTGTTCCTGTGACTAATTTAGCCTTTTCATGCAGAAACCAGATTGACGAAACGGAAAATGTCATGAAGCCTCATCATTCGTCTTTGATGAGCTGTTGCGGGCGAGCATTGAATGAAGACAAATTTGCAAACATAGAAGTGGTAACAATATTTATGAACCAGGACTAAAGCATATTCTAGGGCTAAATCTCAAGTCCCTAATACAGATGTTAGAAATTTAGTCTAGACTACATGTTTGTTCTCGGACTACACTTTAGTCCGGGTCCATGAATAAGGGCCCCAGCTATGTCTCCTTGAAGTGGTCCCTTTAAAGTTTCCTGGACCGGAGTGCGGAGCCTCGCATACATGTTAACCTCTTATTCATGTAGTATATATATCGTAGTTTTCACATTAATCAGCTCTGTTGTTCAACACTCATTGCGCCTGGTCCTTCTCTGCTCATTATTGTCCATCATGTAACCGTCCAATATTGTTGTATCTGGAACTAAAATAGCCAGCACAAATGGTAATAATTTATGGCCTTAAGCAACCACCTGTCCCTTGGCACTTAATTGATACTGGTAATATATTACGCACAACACATATAAAAACTACGACATCACAACAGACTTGATAACTTGTAGAAATATGCAAATGTCCCTATGTTTAACAAGGATGACCCAAAAACTAATGGTTTGTCTTTCTTGTGACCCTCGACAATTAAAATGACAGAAGACCTACAAATACATCTGTCGTCTTGGCCAGGAGTCAATCCCAAGATGTCTGACTGGCAGTCACGCATATTAGCCGCTAGACCACACCTTCTATGGTAATATCACAGATTTACAAAATTAATAAAAATACAACTCTCAATACAGTGAAACCTGTCTATAACCGTCACCTCTGGGACCTGAGGAAGATGACCATTATAGACAGGTGGCCTTTCTGTCCAGGTTGATTTCTATAGAAATGTCATTTTGTGGCTATGAAGAGTATGAATCTTTATTTGTAAATAACAACAAATAAGAATACACGTGAGGAAGGTGGGAAAAATCTATCCACTCTTACACTTAACGGACGGTGCATGCAAAACTAAATTATAATACTTAATACGTGCAATACAATTTTACTATTAGCTCTCCAGTAGGTGAGCTTTAAGACGCTTCTTGAACAAAGGCAACGATTTGATATTTAAAATGTCTTCTGGAAGGCTATTCCAGGCATGAATCGTTCTATTGAAGAAAAAATAGTGGCGGGAATGATTATGTGCTGTTGTCACAAATAAACGTTTCGAAAGGCCACGAGTGACACTGCCAGAAATAAGATTGACACTGGAAGGTAGCTGAAAGTCCATCATACCATTCAGCAGTCAGCACCTTGTACAGCAGATGTAAATCTAATTGAGCACGCCTTGATGCCAGGCTATCGATGCCAAGGATAGATAAGCGCTCTTCATAGCTTACAGAGGACGATAAGCAACGGCGGAAAACTCGCCGTGTAAAATACCTTTGAACATGTTCCAATTGGGCAATGTCCTTCTTCAGAGTGGCCTTTATACACTGGTGGCTGCTCTATAGAAGTGGCCGCTAATACAGGTTTGACTGTAATCTTATAACATTGAAAGACTTGCTTTGAAAGCTTACCTGACCATAGACAAGAGTCTGTGGCACACATGATAGGCGAAATGCATTGCATGTCTTTGTACATCCCTTCTTGCGTATCCTTTGTACGTAGATCCCAATGTTAGTGAATCCGGTGGCATAAACAACAAGTTCCACATCCGCTTGGTCTTGTTTGATCATTTGCTGATTCTTTACATTACCAGCTAGTCGTATTTTACCCTGAAACAAAGAAAAGAAGAGTCAAATTGCTTTCTGTGTCTGGGATTTAGTTAATATCTCATTGAATAAAGGCAAATACTGCTTTTCATTCACACTGGATGAAATTCACTGGCCTGGTTCTTTCTAATACCCTTTACACTATGAACTGCTACCACATAAAATCCATGTGAAAATCATGTGAAAAACCGTGATTACACAATATAGATCTGCAATATTCTTCAATTTCTTGGGAACTGAAGTCACACCTTTTCAAACTGACCGCATTGTTAGGTGGTCCTCTCGAAAATTCCCGAAAAACGTTGTGTTTGACGACTATGCTCTCGATGATGACAAAGTTGCTGTAGCAGGAGTGCCACCCATCGCTGAACACTCATCATCATTTAAAGGTAAAAAATGGTGTTTTTATTTTTACCCTGAAATTGTGCAAACATATGTGGAGGACGAAGAGAAGAGACGAATATTGAGACTCTCGCATTCCACATAATATATTTGATAGACATGGTGCTGGTCCCACGACAGGGAGAGATGGCAGAGTTGCAAGGAGTACATATGGTCGTTGGTGCCAGAGCTGTATGTCGTGAGACACAGCGTAGATAAGAGGATAGACAGAGCTGTTAACACGACGAAGTACAGATGGCAAAGAGGATAATTACAGGGTGACACAGCTACATATTCTTACTATTACGTGACTATAAAATGACGACATTGAGTTCACACAAACCGCGCATCAGCCCCTACACATATATCTTATCATCAACACTCATCATCATGGCCGGGCAAAGATTATTTGGTCAATGTTTGCGCTGACTTGGACAACAATGTTAAGGACACGGCACCTGTAATTGCTACTCCTGAGGTCATGAACGCATTTGCTGTCATCTCCTTGTATGTGGGCAGTCATGCTTTTGTTTCAGAAAGCAGCAGAATGAAGCTAATGTCATTATGGGGCAAAATTGAGTCAGTGGCTTTTTCGCCTCTCCGACAGATTACTTTGACGTCGTATTTCAATCCCAACGAACAGTCGCGTATTGTGAAGTTTGAGAAGTATCTGTAATGTGTTAGCTGATCTCTGCTGCTATATGTTATAATTAAACAAAGGATTATGTCATTTTCAATGTTTTGCCTATACCAGTTTTCACCAATGACGGTAAAATTTGGACGGTCCCCAGCGCACCGTTATTGGGGGAGTTGACTGTAATGGCTTCTGGTGTAGATAAGTCCTAATTTGAAAGTTACCTCGACTTTGTATCTAACTGGACAGTAATCATTCCAATCAGCACATATGCTGTAAGCTGAAAGAGACAAAAGCAATGCCGTCAAAGAACAATCAGTCGATCAATGTAAGCTGAAACCTGCCTATAAGGGTCAAATTTCAGAACAAAGAAAATTGGCCTTTAAATACAGGTGTCCAGTTAATTGATTTATGTGGTCCCTATAGACAGTTAGCGGCATGATTATCATGTTTAATTATATTTGTAGTAAACAATTTAGAATAATTAGGTCAGAAAGTAAACAATAGCTGGGTGCATTTTCTGTACTCTTGTTTCAAGACAGGAAGGATGGTGTGTACGTCCATTGAAGCCAGAACTCTATATCTAGGACCAGGCAAGGTTGCATGGTGACAAGAGAGAGAGAAATGTTTCAATACAAACGAAACTACAGTGAAACCTGTCTATAAAGGTCACTACAGGGACCTGAGAAAAATGGCCTTTATAGACAGGTGGCTTTTCTGTCCAGGTTGATTTCTATAGAAAGTATCATTTTGAGGTTATGAAGAGTGGTCTTTATCCACAGGTGGCTTCTCTATAGAGGTGGCGGCTAATACAGGTTTTTTACTGTATAGTTTAAGATAGCTTAGGTCAAGACAAATGCAATGTAGACGTGTTTCTGCTTAATGTCATCAGCCACTATTTATTTATTTATCTCATAAAAAAGACTGAAATCTTGTGAGATAATGAGCTTTACCTTGCTGTTCGTAAGGCTGGCTGAAGGACTCATGGCTGATTGCCAATTGTCGAGTAACTTCTTTTTCTGTGAAGGTAAGCGCATTTAACGATTAACGGCTGATCAAATCAATCTATTCAAACATTTCACTGTGATGACGATTACAAAGGGAATGATGTCACACAGTTATCATTTGAGATAGCAAATTGCTGAAACAACACTGACAAGTGATAGCAAGTGTCTCTTCCCAGTAGCTTAGCCCTACGCGGCAGCAGAAACTATCAGAACCTTGTTTTTGCATTGGTTTGACAAAGACTATCTTTAGTTCTGTTTAAAAATATAATTTGCAAAGCCAATATTTCAGTTTTTGATTTATTACTTCGATTTCGATTTCAAGTTTTGGTACCGAAGTTTGGGAAAATCGAATTTAAATTCGAAGTTCGTCCCATCTCTATTAAAAAGTGTTACCAGTGCACAGACAAAACGAGAGAAAATGAACAAAAAACAAATTCCAGCATAATGCTTGATTTGTTTGTATATAATTTGTTGAGCCTCTTCACATGGTAAAAATATGACAAAAAGCAGTCTCTATTGTTGAAAACTTCAATGTCAAATTATGATGTGCGATACCGTATGACATAGAAAGTAGTACTATAGTGAAACCTGTCTAAAGTTCATCTCTGAGACCTGAGAAAAAATGACCTTTATAGACAGGTGGTCTTTCTGTCCAGGTGGCTGCTCTATAGAAGTGGCCGCTAATATAGGTTTGACTGTAGTACGTCAGGTTCAAATTTACTTTACATAGCTGAAATCCTGACAGCCTAACAGGTGAGGCCCTGTTGCACTCACAGTGGGGTCAATATGTAAATAGGGATCGATAACCCCTAGTCCCCATTGTGGTATGGGAATGATGTTATCTGGCTTCCCTGTCATTACAGTGAAACCTGTCTATAACGGTCACCTTTGGAACCGAAGGAAAATGACCTTTATAGACAGGTGGCCTTTCTGTCCAGGTTGACTTCTATAGAAAGTGTCATTTTTGGGCTATGAAGAGTGGCCTATATACACAGGTGGCTGCTCTATAGAGGTGGCCACTAACACAGGTTTGACTGTAACTCAATTGGATGGAACATACCTGAAATTAATGGTTCGCAGCCATGTGATGACAATTGCAAGATATCTACAGTTACAAAAACAAAATAATATCAATGACTTTTACATATCGTCATCATCATCATCATCACTTTATTTGTTTATCCTCGCATTTTACTACTCGATACGAGTAGTTGCCACTTAAGACATGGTTTATAAAATGGCGAGTACCCATCAGAAATATTTATAAAGTAAAAACTGACTGCATACAGACCTATAATACATTAATTTACACTTGCGTAATAAAATGGAACCTATCAGTACAACTAAGATTACCAGAAAAAACCTGTCGATTCGATACATGTGTTTTGTGAAGTAAAAGGAGAGTTCATGGAATAAATATAATCATCTTCATAAATATAATATCGTCATCTTCACAACATATCTACTTTGATTTGTGGTTTAGCCATGTCGTGGAAGGTACAAAAATGCATATGTGCAACCTTAATGTTGTACAATTGTAGTATTATGTAGATTGTGAAATTGTGTTGCCATTGTTGTAGGTTTAGGATCGTTTCTGCCTCGTTATCGTGTGAATCGCTGTTCAGACGCTTCAACCTCGTATTCGTGTTACAGCCTCGTATTCATGCCGCATTATCATCAATGATTAGATATCAGTTACGGCAAAATTGCTACTGTTCTGTTGTGGTCTGATTGTTGTTTATCCAGAATAATTATTATGGCAAAATTGCAGACCAGATACACAGATGAGATAGATTGCTTTTTGCCAAAGGTTGACACACTTACTTTGTAACTCCTACAGGGAAAAAAATTTTTGTATGAGGGGCTACAGCAAAACGATGTTAACAGGTTTGTTTAAGTTACTTCTGGGTATAGCATCACATACTCATACATATATTAAATTAAGTCGTATGACATGCTGTACTGCAAATTTGCAATATGTGTCATTACCATGCGGCTGCTCGTCTTGTGGTAAGTCAATGGCACCCAGAAGCGCTTGCAGATCTGCAATAACATACCACGGGTTATTAGACTGGAAAACACACAGTGTAATCATTTCAACATGTTTGGAACAGTATCAAACAGTCTCTGTCCTGTATTGAAACCACTTTAGGACCAGCCCGGGACACAATGCACAGTTTTTCAGTAGGTTCTCTCAGATCGACCACAATTGACGAAAAAAAAACACTCGTTTAAGCCTGTTTGATAGAAGCTGTGCGTGGCTTTTTCTCTTCCTTTTGGGGTGCTTTACTAAGTTCTGCAATTAGGTATAACTAGCGGCTACGCCGCCGGGCCAACGGCAGGACTCAGCATAATGCATCTCAGTCTATCAGGTTGAGGGTGAATAAGATGGACGAATGATAACGCACCTATACGGCGGGCGAAGCCCGCCTTTTCTCTCTCTCTCTATTTTGCCTCGTAGCAGGTAATGTCCACTACACAGTATTGTATTTATAATTAAGTTGTCGT
>OFHS01001283.1:0-13296 GCA_900245855.1 Calvadosia cruxmelitensis
GTGTCTGATAAGCCATTGGCTGGTTGCCGTACGCCATCATTGGTTGTTGAACTGCCATTCTGGGGCCTCCCATGGGGAATCCGGGGCCACCTATCATCGCGGGCTGCTGCTGTCAAACAGAGAACAGATAAAAATCACTACGAAATGATCCCCATGAGCGAGAATTAATTCTCTCGAGTGACAACCATCGTGGAATACATTATTGAGTTAAATATTTGTCATGATCAAATCAAAGGCAGTTGGAAGCCTCTTTGTTCATAGTCTATTCACTAATCACACAATCTAACAATTGTCATTGTCCATGCTCTTCGTGGCTGTCAAAGTGTCTATATCATCTCACACAAAAATCCCAGCATGCACCTGGACAGTATTTGGTTAATTATTGTAAGAAACTTTGTCAGACGCTCTCAGATCACAACTACCACTGACGGCGGTTGCTATGGAGAGATAGCCTTTCGCAAACGGTTGCCTATACTGTTCTTACTGCCACGTCACATTTCAACTCGCTTGGCATCTGATCCTAATACACGTTAAATAAGGGACCGCTCATGTCAAGCTTAGTTATATGACATTGTGATCGATTAATCAGCAAAGGAAAGGAACTATCAGCTGAACGTGCCAGCCAAACAAAATTACCCAACCTTTGGTGTTGCCAAAAATTGAGTTACCCACCCCGCTTCTCCTCGGTACCAACCCGGGGCGGGCCTAAATAATGAGCGGTCCCTAAATCCCTTTGTCATGCTGTTTTTCATAAACATATACTCCCATACCGACATAGACAAATAGCAATGGTGCATCATTAAGCGTGAATAAAAAGCAGTGCGTTGAAACCACACACATACATGTAGACTGCTGGCTCTATGGACAAATATCAAGAGCAGCCTGGCCTCCGTGGAAATTCATAATGGCACCAACATGCGAGCGGTTTGGCTTGCATTAGAAGGTTCAGTATGCGATTTTCTTGAATTTTACACAATATGATTATTTAACATCCACTGCTAGCGGATCAATTATGTGTTCAAAACAATTTCACAGCAATGTTCATTTTTCCATGACTTGCTGCAGTAGTGCGAGTGCTCCAGTTAAAACTGAGTGATTTCGGCGCTGCCACTGTTGTGCAAACATAGAACTACGAAAATCTGCACTTTTCCTAGTGCTACGTAGAATATACCCCTCGGGTGGCCATTCTTAGACCACTGACCTTGCTATCAGAGACACAGTTTACAGTTATTGTAAAATGTCTCGGATTTAGAGGTAAAAGCAGAAAAATATACTCCAATTGATCGCTTTGACAAAAAGCCATGAAAAAATCAAACTGTAGATGGTGAATAATTGGAAATCAACGTCATTGCTTTTCATTTTCTGCCAGGTGAAATCTAACAATTGTTAACAGAAAAACAAGGTACTGAGCCTTGAAACGATGGACAAATCGCTCACAGGCTGGCGCCATTATGGATTCCTATGAATCACGTGACCACAATTGTGGGTTACGTATCTCATATGGTTGAAACATTAAGCGTGTGGTGATTGATGAGGAGCACAAAGGTTAATGTAGATTAATGCATGTGAATGAACAGACAAACTTGTGACAATGGCCAGCATGAGGACCAAGGGGAATCGGGATTTCAAGGCTGTTATGTAACGATGGCCGTTATGGGATTCTGAGTTAGGACATAGATCTGCAGCCGTTTCAATTCCATTCGAATATCATGTACTGTCCTTTTGGTTTCATTCATATGTCGTCTGCGGCCATTTTAGTTTCTTTCCAAATGAGGTCAATGTGAACTACGTACAGTTAACCTTTTAGAAGGTCACATCCCAGTGAATACAAGACGTCTTTACGACGTACCGGCGACGTCCAAACGTCGTAAGGGCGTCCATTGCACGTCGTCATGACGTCTTGTGCTTGCTGGGATGTACAGTAAGTTACTGTGAGTACAGTGAGTTTTGGTAGCTCCAACGCTTATAGATTGAATGCGACTCTGGCCATTGTCACGAGTTTGCCTGCAGGCGAGTGTGGGTTAATGTGAATGAATGTTAGTTACCTGCATCATCATAAAAGGACCCATTCCTACCGGATTGTATGCTGACACTCCACTCATCTGTTGAGGCGGTGAGTTCCAGCCAGGCTGCACGGCGGGAATCGACGACTTGGCCATGCCGGGGCCTTGGAAGTTAGCGCCACCCGTTTTCACATATTCTGGTCTCGGCTTCCACTGGTGCTGTCCCTTCTGCGTGGCCGCCTTCTGCGTGATCGAGTTCAAGGCAAGGTTGTCTAGGCAACAAAACAGTGCAGTTAATGAAAACTGACAAATAGCAATGATAACTAATGACATGTGTATGGCTAATGGTAGGTCAACACGGAGGTCTCACGCGATCCAATATATTGCATGAAAAGCTGATTTTTACCATCGTTAGGCATCGTGATGCAGCTGTATGCAATTGATTTACATCTGGTTGGTTGGTTTTGGGATGGTACAGCCCATTCCTCTTCTTTGCAATACATGCATCAACAGACGTGTTCCATAAATTACAGTTAGTTACATAAAAAAGTACACACATAATCCGAACTTAGTAAGTTACAGTACGAATATAGATTTGCTTTATCAATGCGATATAAATCAGTGGGCTTGCTATTTACACTTCCTAAGTACTGTAATAAGCACTGCCAAACCTGTATTAGCGGCCACCTCTATAGAGCAACCACCTGTGTATAAAGGCCACTCTTCATAACCACAAATGACACTTTCTATAGAAATCAACCTGGACAGAAAGGCCACCTGTCTATAAAGGCCATTTCTCAGATCCCAAAGGTGACCGTTATAGACATGTTTCACTGTACTATCATAGTACCTTTAGAAGTTTACAGTGAGAGTAGGATTAACAAGTACCATGTACATCCAAATAGCTATTTGTATATTGTATTGCATGCAGTACATTGCATGGTCTTGAGCTGGCTTGATGCATGCTAGTAGACAGATGATGTGGTTTCGACTTAAATCCGACAATTATGGCAGCCAAGAACAGTCCTTAAAATGGACCTTCGTAGAAAAGCCTTTGGTGGGATGCTCTTCAAAGAAAGCAATGTCCTGGTATCATTTCATGACAACATTTGACCTCTGAATAATTGGTCCAGTCGCTTAATTAGACCAAATGAATTATAAGTTGTACCGTGGTGTACCAATGTACCGATGTATACAGTGGTGTGATTAAGTGGAGTTGACTGTAAAGACATTGGATTAATCCAGAATTGCCGTCCACAGTCCAATTTGTCTTGAGCCACCCCCTGAGTTTGGAACCTATCTGCCAGTAGTTCCACGAAGCTTAAATAGTACAGTTTCAGTGTTCTTCCCAGCATTTTGGTAAGGTCAAGGGGGGATTTCATTACAGAAAAAGAAATCATTTCAAATTGCTTCCAAGGAAGGAATGCATTGTTTGATCAGGCAACGGACAAGTGGCAAGTGGTTTTGGCATGCCAAGGTCAGGTGGGGGTCTATGGGAGAACGCTGAGTTTACTTGCACAGTGTATCCCCGTTAATATTACCTCGGTTAATATCACAACCAGCTTAACGTTGCTTCACTTTGAGAACCAACAACAGAATCAACTATTTTAACCTGCTTAATACTACGACCTGCTTATTATCAGGATTTGTGACTGGAAAATCATAGTGATATTAACGAGGTTTTACTGTATTGAAAGACCAACTGCATTAATAGACCATTCTTCATTGGTCCTTTCGTGCTGGGTCATAGGCAGGATGGATTCCAATGTTATTGCTAACATGACTGATATGCGGTTTAGAAAACTGATGTCGGCTGTTTCTCAAAATGAGTTTCATGCCGGCTAAACGATACCACGGAGTGTTCCCACCCTACCTAGCGATTTGGCCATCCTGGCAAGGCTTGAGTTGAGATCCTGCGGGTCTTGACTGTTCTGTCGTTCATTGTGTGTTGACATTGGTTGCTGGCCTCCAATAACGGATGGCATAAGCAGGTCCCCAAGTGCAGGCGATGTGTCAACATTCTGTTGGTGAAATGCACCATTGAAATCCACCTGAGCAGGTTGCTGCATGGAGGTAGTGTTGGCGAATGGATTGTTTGTGGAGAAACCTAAGGAAATGTAGCAAAGTACATCAACGACATTCAGTAGACGTTCAAATGAGACAATAGTAGAGTGCCTGCCGCATATCTGTAACTGGGTTTTATTACGTTGTTTAAGCCAAATTTCTAGAATTTCTAGCATCGAACCAAATAAAATACCACCTTGGCTTATAGCGAATGCTGCTTTGAAATGCATTAAATATGCTACAATGTTGGTTTAAGCGGGAAGCCTTAGTCTCAGCTGATACACGACATTGGCTTTTAGGCGGTACCACACAGTGTGCAAAATCTACTCCAAAATTATAGATCAGTACTACACAAGTACACAGCATGTCTAATAATGGTAAATGCACCATCCCTTGCACGTAAACATTTCAATTTCGACTGTACCTGTAGATGGACTGCCAAATGCATTGGCATTACCCTGTGGAGCAAAGAACGAGTCTCCAGCTTGCCCGGGGTATGACATTGCACGAGAAGACTGCGACAGTGGATCACTTGCACCAAACGACGTGTTGAGTTGTAACAGATCATCTGCAGCAGTTGCAGACGAGGTGGGGGGAGAAGCAGATGTAGACGTCATGGAACCGTGGGCGTATGCTGCTGTAGTCGAATGACGAGACACCTGCGTTGGCGGTGAGAGTGGCGTTGCCGTCGGGAGCTGTTGCGTAGAAAGACGAGGAGAGCCAGACGGAGCAAATCCCTGCTTCTTCTTCTGCGTTACAAAAACGAAACGTATCTTAATGTCTGCTTCTTAGCAGTTAGCAGATTTAAATACATGACATGGCCTCACAAGGGCAATTACCTCTGCCAAATTGAAGGAATATGTTAAACATATCCCATTCAACAGAAATTTGGCCAAATGCATGTTTAAAGAATAAAAGAAGAGCTTGTGAAAGAGGACAAAGAAGATGACGAATAGACATACTTACTGAAAATCTAACAGAGTTTCATAACAACAAGTATAATTACTGAAAATCTAATTGAGCATGAAAAAGCTACACCCAATAGACCATTTTCACAAGCTACCATTTTGGAAAAAGCAAGTGCATTATGGGGAAGGTTGATGTCTCTGATTTCGGAATACGAAGAAAATTGGATTTGATACTGATGCAGATTTCTTCAAGCTGCGCTACTTTGCTTAATTAAATGATTCTCGTTAATATTATGGGTCAGAAACCAAGCTTTTTCGCTACTTCAGGCACTCAACTTGCCCCACAATGCATTGGTTTTCCCCATAATGGTAGCTCGTGAAAAACGTCTATTATAATCTTCTTGAAACTGACTAAGAAACACGTACGCCTCACGCTGCAACAGAGCTCAATAGGGACACAATCACCATTCATCCAGATCGTAAGCATATCGTGTTATGAGGACTCGCTGCAAACATCTTGCATGGATAAATTATATTATTATGACTGACCTCAAACTCTGCCAATGCCTTTCGTTCCTGCTCCAAGTAATCCTCAGCTTTGGCGTTCTCTTTTTCCACCGCAGACACAAAGCCATCCACTTTATTCAGTCCAGGATTGATAGCAAAAGATGGCAACGAAATTGGTCTGCAGGAACACATAGGAAAAACATCAAATGACATTGCTTCACAGTTCAATGCACGGGAGGGGGTAACGTTCAGACATCAACGGCTATTTGGACAACATTATCTGCCACATTTCGACTTATTAAGAGTGAACACAAATAGCCATATAAAAGTGAAGTCACATACACTGTGCAGATAGCATTTTGCTGCTCTTAGTCCACAGTGTATAAGCAGTTGCAATGTGTCCCAAAATCTATCGATAGCAAGATATACAGTTTGGCTTTGTCGGCATTGCTGTTTTCACAGAAGACGTGTAACACAAAGCTCTCTTTGCCAAACAGTGTCAAAGATAAGTAACGGCTAGGATTATCAGCAGCCTACTAAACTGTACCGCGTTTCTTGCGGTCGTCAATTCAGCCATAGTAATGAACGATAACAAAATATACGAAGTAAACCCGATGTCAAATATCACTGCGCCACGTTGTATTCTTATCGTAGTAAAGAGGAGACACGTAGGTATAACATTCAAGATTGTATTCGTATAATAATAACGTCAGCTTACATCGACAGCAATAGCACCTCTGGGGTGAACTCATTGTGCAGTTGATTAGAAGTAATTATCAGTAGGAGGCTAGCATCTAATGGAGGCTACTCCTTATTTAATTGATATATTCCAGGATGTTGCTCGATTGAACTTAGAAATTCAATTATTCGATAACTCGTGATTCGATTTGACTTCAAATTTTCGGATTGTTTCAATCTTCTCAATAATAAATCATTTTGAGACACGCAATATTGAAAAAGACAATAGTGCTGCCTCCTGCATGCGGTAGGGCGCAATTTCCACAAACTATTTGAAAGATGAGGAAGCAGAAACTCAAAGGCGTGAACCAGCAAGGTTGTTTTATCATCGCAACAAGCATTTGAATGAAAACTTTTCATCAAAAGATAAGGTTTTATATTGGCAAAATCTTTCGAATCTTATGCCAAAATTAAAATCACAAAGAAATAATTTATGCTTGAATATATTTAATAGATTTAAGATCTTCATGTCACTATTTGCAACTGGAGATTATTAACTTGCATTTGTACATACAGTAAAACCTGTCTATAATGGTCAGCTTTGAGACCTGAGGAAAATGACCTTTATAGACAGGTGGCCTTTCTGTCCAGGTTGATCTCTAAGGAAAGTGTCATTTTTGGGCCGTGCAAAGTGGTCTATATACACAAGTGGATGCTTTATAGAGGTGGCCACTACAACAGGTTTGACTGCATTTGAATCTATACAGAAATAACAGATCAGTTGAATTGAACTGCTGCGTATTTTCTGACGACGGACTCAAGGAAATTCTGTGTCTAGATGTCATGGGACAAAGTCTTGCATACCAACAAACAGTATATCGATGACAAAGACAGCCCTTGGATACTACGCAAGCATCGCCAATCCACCTAAGGTGATTATCCGGTATTGTCTATTGTTTACTTACGTTGCAGGGGGAAGCGCCCCTTTGCCTTTCTCGAGCGATTGTAAGTGGCTATCAAGTGCTTCTAGCAAACTGGAGGGAGCCTTGGTCAGGTCTGGGATATCCCCCTTGTCAATTCCAACGTCTTCTGCAATCTTTAGAAATGCCGAAACGCTTTCCATACGATTCACAAATTTCTTGTACACGTCCAGTGCCATCTTACATTCTGTTTTCTTCATTTCAAAATATTTTTCTGAAAAGAAAGTAAAAAATGCTCAACAGAATGTCGAACATTAGGATGAAATCCAAATATGATTTAGAAATTTCCAGAATCAATATGGGAATTGGAGCTGATGATCCGGTCATATCAACATCAAACCTGAATATGTACATGGAAACAAAAAAGAAAAGTCTCAAATGTAAATTGCCTCAACATACAGTGAAACCTGTCTGTAATGGTCACCTTTGGAACCTGAGGAAAATGACCTTTATAGAGAGGTGCCTGGTCTGAGGCTGATTTCTATAAAAAGTGCCATTGTGGGGTTATGAAAAGTGGCCTATAGACACAGGTGGCTGCTCTATAGAGGTGAACAGGAGAAGTAAGTCACGTTTCAAAATTGTTGACAATTTGACAAAATCATTGGTTGACAAATAACAAATACTTTGAAGGAGAGGGATACAAAATCAATAAAAGCAAAGCCAACGGAACATCCAGAAGAGAAGCAAATCTACTGTTGGCCAGTAGCAGTTTTACCTAATAGGTTAATTACTCCATCGTTGTAGCTCGCAAATAGCCGAATCAGGTCCTGCAAATCAAACACAACAGTCAGAGCATCCTACCACACATACTGTGATGGTACCCAGTGCTAAAATAAAAAATAAACTACCACAAGGCAGTATAAAAGTCCAATATTCATTTAGAAGCCGTTGTCTCCTACTGTGACGTGCCATATTTGGAGTTACAGTATTGTGATTGTTGCTTTGTGTCGTTGATTGACATGCTGTGATGTGGCAAGTGTAGTTGTATTGTCTGTTTTTGAAGTCTCGTTTGGGGTTTAGTGAAGTGGAGTCTAGCTTGTTGTGTTCTTTCAAGTGTTGGTACAATATAGAATTAGATGTTGTTTGGTCTTTCTCCTTGCGATGTGAATAACCTGTGTAAATAAATCTTCCTGTTTGCTTTGTTCCTTGTCTCTTGACTTGCTCAATTTGCAACAAGTGACGAATATTGCATGACATGCAGCCCTCGGCAGTGCGATCGGGGTTTAGGAGCAGTTTCATTCTCGTAAATGCTAGCCTTTTAGGCTTCAGCCCTTTTTTAGATTCAGTTAATTTTGTATCATTTTGCATAGCATAACAATACAATTCGATTGCATCAATTCTGTAAATTGTCTACCGTCCTCTGCATGTTTAGTTCTGGCCCCATCAACTTTGTTTTCAATACAATGAATGTTCCTTACTTAAGTAACCAGGGGCGTCATGCGGCAATTTTTTTGCAGATCCATTTGGTTATCATTCAAAACAAGTTGGGAAATAAATCCATGAATTTTTTGTTAATGACTGACCTTGAATAAGAGCATGAATGCAGCAGTGATGACTCCGTTTGTCAACTCGTTGGATTTAATCTGTAAACAAGCAAGCAGCGTACAAATTATACGCTTCACAATGAGTCAACTTCACATTAAATCAACAGTGTCTGATTGATTTACATCTGGTTACTACTGTGCTGGCACCTTGGATGGTTTGCAATGACAGTAAAGACCAATAAGTACGGCCAAGCAGATATATGTAGATTGCATTGCATAGAGCAAATTGAATGATGTGAAACTAAACGAAAACTCACCTCTGTACTGAGTAGTGAATCTATTTGTTTCTGGAGAACTGGCATCGCCTTCAAAAGCTGTAACAGAAGAAAACAACTACAGTCTAACCTGTATTAGCAGCCACCTGTGCAGCGCCGTTTTAACAAGTAGGCACTCAAAGCACGTGCTTTAGGCCCTCCGTCTGGATAGGCCCTTCTCAAGGCCAGTTCAAAGACTCAAATTCACAGTATGTTGAGATCTAGTGCAGTGTGCATTCAACTGCTGAGTGCTACTGAGTTATACAGAGTTAATTTTCCCGAATTGCTCTTTGTGAGCAAAAGCAAAATATTTGATAAGCCAATGGGTGGGTGAAAATTTTAACAATAGTAAGTTTCGGGCTATTTAATAGCTTAAATTGGACCCCCTTGGGTAAAGTGCTTTAGGACCTCTCAACGCTTAAAACGGCACTGCACCTGTGTATAAAGGCCACTCTTCATAACCCAAAAATGGCACTTTCTATAGAAATCAGCCTTGACAGAACAGTCACCTGTCTATAAAGGTCATCTTACTCGGCTCCCAAAGGTGACTATTAGAGACAGGTTTCACTGTACCGTGACACAATGTAAGTATGAACTAACAGAACTCATGCAGCTGAACCATAATCTGATGGGGCCTGGGGGCTATCTTCACCATTGGCATAATGGCATCATTAATTAGTTTTTCCGAGACAAAGAATGTGTCTAACGTTGATCCAACATGGAGGGTCTTCCAAGGGATTTCATCTAGCTACCATCAATATAACTTGATTTTGGCATACCTTAGTCGAGTCCATATTGCGAAGAATGCCACTGTCTCTTCTGCAACAAAAATGCACAACATATTTAGTCGTTTACGCACGACAATCAGAACTAAAGTACTGCAAGTAGCGGTAATTGTAATACTTCTGTCAAAATATTCAAATTGGGTATTAAGAAAGCCATTGCTTCATTTTACAAACTCTGAAATGTTTGCTGGAGTTTGTTCTCATTTTCAAAGAAAAAATCAGCTCAGTGAGAAAAAAAATTAGTTCTCAGGAGTTCAGAATAAATGATGATGATGTTGAAGTATCTTGCCTGGCCAGAGAATTCTTGACAGCGTCAGTGGCCAATTACATCATGATACTGTTTGAATTGTACTATTTTTCTAATCAAGGGTCCAATAAATGTGTTTATTTAGGGGTTGTCAGCATCAAAACAGGCCTAACCCATAATACGATCAGAGGCTTTTCCTCCCCAGTCTCTGCACGATTACTTCTGGTGGCAGCTATCTTTTACATTCCGCCATGGTCAAAGTCAATGGTTCTCGTATTGTGATTTGCTTACAATTGATGTCTCGTTGTATGGTAAGTCTGATGTACTCAAAATGTAAAATGTAGAACTCCTTATGTAATAATGTGACAAGAAAATGAGGAATGGCTTGCTTGCTTGACAACATCATTCCATCATCATGATCTGTATTTCACTACAGAGACTCTGCTTATGCATGAAAATTTCGTCAAAATTGAGAGCGCTTATTTTTTTTACTACCTTTCAGGAAATCAGTCACCTAGGATCCTTGCTTTTGTCGTATCCTGCTTGAATCTATTTGAAGCTGAACTATTTCTTTGTGATTTGAGTCATGGCAGAAGACCAACAGAGTTTGCTAACATAATTATTAGAGATAGGACGAAGTTCGAGTTTAAAATCAGGCTTTCTCGAACTTTGGTGACAAAATTTGAAATTGAATTGGAAATCAAAATCGAAAAATCAAAGCTGAAAAATCACCTTGGCAAATTATCTATATTATTATTTCACAAATGTCTGTCTGTTTGTATGTATGTATGTATCATGTATGTATGTATGTCTGTTCAAAAGCCGGCACCTGTCACTCATTAGCAAGTACGGATCTTCTGACGTTTGGGAAAAACACGGCTCTGGTTGTGCACGGTTTTCAAAACACAACGCACAGCGCAAACGCTCAAACCAGGTCTAAGTTCAACAATGCAAATTGGTGCAGAATCTAACGGAGCCGTTTTGGAAAAGGTCGCCTTGAGGCCGAGCTATGTTTTCTGCACGTTTGACGAAGTTTGACGAAATTAGCGATGTGGTATGGGCACCTCGAGTTTTCTGTGCTTGCCTTTGCAAACCGTTGCATTTGAATGGTGTTGCGCTCGAATGGTTCGAAAGGATCGATTTCAGTCTCTTGGGAGCCGTAGCTCAGCTGAGAAACAATGCGCAGCATTCGAAGCTGGCTGAAGTTGCGTAGCAAGCGGAGAACTGTGATATGTATTAGACTAATTAACATCCATCCAAATGCGAAGCAACGACGCTGGACGCAGCTGCGTTAGCAGCGCGGACCAGCTAGTTATTTTTAATACAGAACTTCAGATTTTCTTTCTCAATCCAATGCCAAAACAAGGTTCCGATAGTTTTCTGCTGCCGTGTAGGCCTAGGCAATTGGGAAATTTCAAGGCAAATGAAAACACACGTCATAAAAATGGCTTCAGTTGCCTATAGACTTGTTGTCTCTCTGATAATTGTTCTCTTGAAAATCAAACTTGTTCGAATTCGAATTGGTTTTTCTGAATTTTGACATTTGAAATTCGAAATCGAAATAGAAAATTTCTTATACTGGACTTCGTCCCATCTCTGATTATTATCAGGCTTTTAATCAAAAGCATTATTCCAGAGAAGCATTCTGCATTCAGAAAAAGGCAAATGATCAACTTGGCAAACAGTTACGCAGCTATGATATTGTGACCATGAAGAAACCTTGATGTTCTCCCTACGTATTCAAAAACGTGTGAAAACCATTTGAAAGGGGAAGCACTCCTCAAAAAAGCAAGTGAAAGAACAAGCACTTGGTGAAAACCATGTGAGTCTTCCTTAACCCTTGTCCTGCTATTGACGTGTACAGTGTAACCCCGTTAATATCACCTCGGTTAATATCACAACCCGCTTTATGTCACTTCAGCCTGAGAACCAAAGCACTGTCAGAATCAGCTATTTTAACCCGCTTAATATCACAACCTGCTTACTATCACGATTTTTGATTGGAAAATCATAGTGATATTAACGAGGTTTCACTGTATACACGTTTTCGAAACAAGTCAAAAGTAGCAACATATAACCAATCAAATAGTTGGTCCCCGGCGTTCAACCAATCAGCAATCCATAAAGCTACTTCAAGTCTTTGTTTATCTAGTTTTATGAGCAAGACAAGGGTTAAAAAAACCTATTCAAATAATATTCTAAATGATATTTCAGGCTTCTCCAATATACTGATTAAAGTTTATATTCAGCAGCCTTGCTAATAACGGTAAGATCCAGAAGATTCATACTAAATCATGTCATTCAAAAAAGCCTACCCAGGCTGACAGGCCACAGAACATGCTTTGAGGGCCTACAGAATAAAATAGCTTTGCAAAATTACGTACCCCCTTTCAAGTCGACAGAAGTCATAACCCATCTGCCGATATGAAAATGCTTTTTCGCTCAAGTAACTTGAGTAGCGCCTGATTGCATGGGACATGTCGTAAGCTGAAAGCAACAAAGAAATACTAGTTACTTATAAGTAGCTACTCAACAGCAAATCGAAATAATTATCATAATTATTATAATTATTTCATGAGCTCTTGGGTGTCTAGTATTGCATGGTGGTGTAAATGCGTGGTAGGGCTGGAAAAGAATTCTGATAAATTTTGGGATAACTAATTTTGCTTCCAATTCCGACTTGAAAGGCTTGCAATACCAACCATTTAGAAAATTCTTGAAAGAGAAGGAGGCGGATAATGTTCCAGGTTTCAGTGGGTTCAATTCTAACTTGAAAATAATTAAGATCTTGAATTCTGATTTCGATCTCAAGTTCAGCTCCACCACGAATCTGACGAAAATGCTGGCGGCTGCTGGAGTTCACAGTATTGCATCGTTTCTTGCCAAACTTGACTAACAACACAGTCTAAAGGTCCTAACTAAGCTATTCCACCTTCTGCCAGTAAAACCAATCAAACTGCACACTTTTATTTTATTTTATTAAATATGATTAATTATTTATTATTATTATCAGTACTGTATTATCAATTATTCAAAATAAGAAGCTCTTTTACTTATTTTTAAGAGACCTTTAAAGATCACACAACACAAAATATGGATTTTATGACACGAACCTTGTACACCATTTTTGTCCAGGAAATTGTGTAACGTCCACGTAGTCGACCGAGATGCAACATATTGTATGAAGCGCTACAAAAAATAAAAACAGAAATGTGAAGAAAGAAAAGAAAGAAAAGAAAGAAAGAAAGAAAGAAAGAAAAGAAAGAAAGAAAGAAAGAAAGAAAGAAAGAAAGAAAGAAAGAAAGAAAGAAAGAAAGAAAGAAAGA
>OFHS01001283.1:13332-23535 GCA_900245855.1 Calvadosia cruxmelitensis
TTTATTAAGGTCACTCTTAGTAACCCCAAAATGACAGATACTATACAAATCAACCTAGGCTAGACTGTACCTCTAAGGAATGGAATACATTATAGCAGATAGCAATCGGAGCAGAGTGAAAATCGTTCCAAACTTTTTACAACTACACTGCGACACGAGTACACAACGGTAATTTTCATTACTCAACAGCTAAAGTGGACATTACAAAGTGTTAAATATTGCAGAAAGTTTCTAAAGAAGCTGCAAGTGGTTTTGGTAGTTCTCTTCTGTCTAAATTCCCTTTCAATCTCCTGCATTCAGATGTCTTGCAAGACAGGCATTTTTCATAGTATTATCGAAAGAAAAACAAATCCAACCTTGAGGCAGACGTTTTACAAATATGCAATGAAATTCAAGACCCCATTGTCGGTTTGATACATGAACATGTTCTGGTGTTTATCCCCTATTGAAAGTGTTTACGGATCAACAAAAATAGGCTACTAGGAGAAAATTGCTCACGGCCCCAGCCACATGAAATGCAGCCCTTCAAACGGCCACATACCACTAGCACTAAAAAGAGTCACTTTAGTAAATTGGGCATTTCATCCCAGCTTCAACCACAATATCGTGCAAAGAACAAAGCTATATTGAAATGGACTATTACGCCTAAGGCATAATGGAGTTAAAACTAAAGACGTTCGAAAACGACAGTAGTTGTCTTATCTTCCTAATCTATCTTTTTCTCAACATCGGCAAAACGCTCAATTATTTTACCACAAACAGATAAAGCTCATATTGTAAGGAAGCAATAGACAACTTTAGAGGAAATTGCCCGCGTCAAAAATAGTCAACCACAAATATTCAACAAATGCTCTATTCTGTAACCATGATCGTAAAGACTAGAAGCAACTGATCGTTCCATAACCTCAAAAGTTTGTATTATAGCTCTCTGTTAATCCCGTCACTTTGCTGGTTAATACAGTCAAACCTGTATTAACGGCCACCTCTACAGAGCAGTCACCTGTATATAAAGGCCACTCTTCATAACCCCATAATGACACTTTCTATAGAAATCAACCTTCACAGAAAGGCCACCTGTCTATAAAGGTCATTTTTCTCGGGTCCCAAAGGTGATCGTTATAGACAGGTTTCACTTAGCCATTGAGCTCTGCATTTCTAGGTCGTTGGAACTTCTGGCTATCACCCGGCACTTGCTAGTCTGCTACTCATTAACAAGTCACAAGTTTGACTAGCTCTGGGAAGCATCCAGAGGCGTTGATTGCATAAGCTGACTTCCGAGATATGCAACCCAATAAAAACATTGAAATTGAGCGGTGCTTTCTAGATGACTTAACGGCATTATTAGTGTGGAAACAGCGTCACATCCGAATGGTTTGATAAGGACCAATTTGAAGTAGGTAAAGGTTGCATCTGTTGCCATGTGCGGGGTCTAATTATCATTGTTCATTATTTTTCAATTGGGAAACAATTCCACTATAGGAAAATATTTAAGTAAGGCTAACAATCAAGGACTTGTGGAAATGTCCAAAGTTAATTGTGCCCCTCATGCTGTCTGGATGTTATGAATTAAACAACAGGGTATAGCAAAACCCTGTTGAGCCTTGTCCTGCTATCGACGTGTATACACGTTTTCAAAACAAGTAAAAAGTAGCAACATATAGCCAATCAGATAGTTAGTCTCTAGAGATCAACTGATCAGCAATCGATAAAGCGACTTCAAGTCTTCATTTAACTATGAGCAGGACAAGAGTTAACATCACATCAGCTGCTGTCACGATCAGCTTCATATCACTTCAATTTAACAACCAATTTCCGCCACAATCAACTATTCATACAGTTGAAACCTGTTTATATTGATCATCTATGGGACCTGAGGAAAATTACCTTTATAGAAAGGCGGCCTTTCAGGTTGATTTCTATAGAACATGTCATTTGGAGTTATGAAGAGTGGCTTTTATACACAGGTGGCTACTCTATAGAGGTGACTGCTAATACAGGTTTGACTATATCACTATTCGCTTATTATCACTACTTCTTTCTAGACAGTTGGAGTGCTATTAAATACTATAGCTCTACCCTAAAATGAGGAAAATGCTGGCATACAAGCCCACATGCAACCATCTTTGATGGTAAGTGCTTTCCAGGGCATAAACGTCCATACCTCGCTTTCGCCTGACATCAAGTGATGACACGTTATCAATGCCTTGAACGTGACAACCCAAGAGGAGTGCGTACAACGTTCAAACAGCATGTCGGCCAAATTGGGAATGCTGCAGTTGTCCGATCCAAGAGCATGGAGTAGATCTGCAAACAAATATCATCAATTATGTCACACTTCTTCCAATATCAGATACTATGATACAAGATACAAAAATGTCATTGATTGACATTTAAAGGGGCAGAAGAGGCAGCCCCTATCCCCAAGTTGAAGCCCCCCTGGTCGTTAACCCAGACCCCAGACAAATAACACCCTGGGACGACCCATCGATAGCCAGCATAATGTGGTGATGTAGGGGATACCTCCAATGGGATAACAAGCCCAGGGAGATACATTGTATAAGGAATGGGGGACTGTGGGAGGGCAGAGAACGCAATCCAAGTGATGGCGGATGAATCATTTCTGTAAGCTGGGGAGCTGCTTCTTGACCTCGGATCCCAAACAGAGAAATGACAACATGCAACATTGTTAAGGGATGCAACATTTAATGTCAACTCTCTGTCGATAGCACCCTGAAGACCAATTTCTCCATCATTAGAAATTATCTCTGCAGTTAAAGCAAGGACCAGGCGCAAAGGATGAGGATCAGGGGGTTGTGCACAGAGCACGAACACCAGATAGGGAGAGGCTGGGACATAGAGGAACTACCTCAGGCAAATAACATCTGGATATGTCTGCAATGGGCTTACTGGATCTGATACAATTGTAGCTGGCTTCTTTGTGTATGTAACAGGGAATACAACCTAGGCGCCGATATAACAACTGTTCATCACCATAGTAGTTTCTCAATGTTTGTCTGTTTCTACAGTCGACGACAAGACTAAAGCTCCGTAATTACCAGAGAAGGAGTTCTTTTGCATTATTTTCTTTCTCCAAAAAAGTTAACATTTCAGCAATATTTAGAAACTGTGCAAACTTCAGGAACTACAAGGGGTAGCTGGGTAGATTGGGTGCCGCTTGTGCACATCTTAGGGGATTGAGAATATTAACCTTACTTGACTTGACTAAACTCTTATGTCACAACAAAGTGTCTAGGTAAGAGAACACAGCAAAATGATTGCCAAAGGGACATGCTTCCTACGAACTGTGAGTTGACATAAATGTAAATTGTTGTTTAATTTGTTTGTTACTATGCATCATCATCATCATTATCTCCATTCTGAAAATAAGGTATTGTAGCTGATTGGTTTTTGAGAATAAATTATGATGATATTGACGGTGATGATGCTTAGCCTATTGTCGAAGGACGGAAACAATTTCAATCTATTCGACGAGTGGCTCCTCCCCCTTGTTACAATATATCAAAACTTGCGAGTTACATCTATTTTTACTATTCAACGATAAAACATCACAATTGAACATGAAATTGTATGTTATCTTGATATGAGTGATAATAGTAAAAAGAAATGAGAAATGGTTTCAGACCAAACAGCTGCTTCGCAAATTGAAAACGGAATGTTGCAGGCAAGGAACAGCTCCTCGTGACCCTTTGCCACACCGCCACGTTTTCAGACACAAAGTTCAATATACATAATTACATGTTTAACAGCAGTGATGTTGTGTCTTTGAGAATGCCTTTCTGTGGGAATGGTCGTCAAAAAGCCACATGCATGCAGGGGAATCCAAAACAAGTCAGTAATACTTAAAATTGGACAGCAATTCATTCAAAATTTCAAATCAACGCCTACTTCATCTTATCAACAAGACAGGATAATCCAAGTACAATTACAGACAATTTTGATGCCATTACCACAAAATCAAACGTATCAACTATTGTCTCAACTATTCAAAATCATTTTATTTCCTACTGAACAAATAGACCACAACCCCAAAGTTCCAAAATGCTGAACTCACAATCGACATGCTTCTTCTTCGGGCCAATGACTTCCCTACTGGATGCCTTCGCTGCAGCTTTTCCGATGGAGGATCCAGTCAGTGTATGCTTAGCAGATTCTACTCTGTCTATAACACTCATTTTTGCCCTCGAGTATCGCTCTGGTAAGCCGTAAAAGGCACGAGGATATGAACTGTTACTTGGATTTACTTCGCAAAGGCCAACTCGCCTCTTCACTTTGCTGCGTGAAACAAAACACCGACGTAGCACCGCGGGCCTTGGACAGCGGAAACAAGATGGCCGCCGTGACGTCACTGATGATTTTTGACTGGATTTTTGCAATATAAATCTGGACTTCTAAATAAGGTAACAGCGTGGTGTGTACAATAGAAAACATTGCGAAATAAGATGCTTACTTGTAGACAATCACAAAACGTCTTTCAAAGCAATAGGTCCTTAACTTGTAATTTCTTGAAAATGAAAATGGTTTTAATATTATGATTGATTTTGATAAACTATTACAATAATTATGTCAAAACACATTGAAGCAGAATAATTTAAATAAAATATTTTGATTAGTGAAAAATGAAAAATGATTTGTTTTATCGAAATGAGTTTGATAGCTGAAAAATGATTTTATCAATTATTACTTAGCAGGCTACTTTACAACACACTCTGAATTGAAATCCTTCAATATTTTTTGCCAATAAAATAATTTCTCTGGAAGATTGTTCCAAATCTTTATTGTCCTTTGGAAAATGAATCGTTATGGGTATAGTTTTTGAGATATTTCAAACAAGATGCAGTACCAGTACGCAGTAGTCCATCCAAATTACAAATAAAAGATTCTGCGAATCTGGAACACAAACCAAAGCGAACAATTCAACATCAATTACTTACAAAACAGAAACTCAAGAAAGCAAGGTTTACTTTTTAGTAGAATCCGCAAGGTGTATAATTATTGTTAAGGTTTTCTTTTTGGCAACGCTTGTGCCACTCACTAGGACGAATAAAAATTTGCAGTTCATTTACTGTGCTAAATTCTTTTCTAAAATAATATTTTTAATTAGATATATTGAATATTTGATCAGGCTGAGTGAGATAACGAGCAGAATGTAGTTACATAATCAGGAACATCCTATAAGCAAATGTGCTTGATTTTTCGCTACGTCGTGAAAACGTTTACACTAAATATGACTGTTTAAACAATCGCAATAACTGCTTTCGCGATTTCCATGCATAAATATCTGAACATTGTAAAGGAAACGGCAGCATGTTCCTCCTTGAACGGTCAATGTAATACTGCAACTTGTGAAATATATTTAATATAACATGAATTGTTTGAAAATATATACAATTATACATTGTGTCAGAAAATTTTTCGTTGTTCTTGTAAAAGCTGTCAATCTCTGACTATTTTGTGAGTAAAATAACAGTTGCAAAAGGGTCCGAATTGTTGACCTCCAACGGGCGAAGCTGCCATTTGGCAACTAATTCCAACGTCGGCGCCCTTCAAAGAAAATGTGGAAACTTTCACATTATTGATNCTAAAATAATATTTTTAATTAGATAGATTGAGTATTTGATCAGGCTGAGTGAGATAACGAGCAGAATGTAGTTACATAATCAGGAACATCCTATAAGCAAATGTGCTTGATTTTTCGCTACGTCGTGAAAACGTTTACACTAAATATTACTGTTTAAACAATCGCAATAACTGCTTTCGCGATTTCCATGCATAAATATCTGAACATTATAAAGGAAACGGCAGCATGTTCCTCCTTGAACGGTCAATGTAATACTGCAACTTGTGAAATATATTTAATATAACATGAATTGTTTGAAAATATATACAATTATACATTGTGTCAGAAAATTGTTCGTTGTTCTTGTAAAAGCTGTCAATCTCTGACTATTTTGTGAGTAAAATAACAGTTGCAAAAGGGTCCGAATTGTTGACCTCCAACGGGCGAAGCTACCATTTGGCAACTAATTCCAACGTCGGCGCCCTTCAAAGAAAATGTGGAAACTTTCACATTATTGATNTCCTTGCGGAGCCAATTTTATCTCCAGAACCACAAAATCAAAGTTTTGGACGTCTGTTTCATAATGTGCCCTTGAATTATACAAACTTGTATTATGCATAAAATGGAAAGAAGGCAAATGAAAGGGAAAATTAATAAAGAGAATAATAATTAAATAGAACAGTTCATTGGCTGCATATATGTTGCAGTGTTTTAGTATAATATGAAGGTCGTAGTAAGCATTGATCAAATCATGTTTTAATTTCTGCAAAATTGAACACTGTAATTTCACGTCAACACCAAATAAAATCAGTTCCAAAGAATTACATGGAAATGCATAAAATTGTGATAATTTTGCAGAAGGGAAGAGTAAGTAAATGAAATATGGAAGATCTTATTTTACTGTCGCCCTCGTCTCTATCAATGATTGCTAACTATTTCACAGTTCAAAACGAAGCAAACTTTAGCTACTATTATGGTGGATACGACAGAAACTGAGTCAGACAAAAGACATTCGTTATCGCCATCAGATTGTATTGCTGGCAATGTTTCAAATGAAGATGTGTTTACATTGACTACTCAAATTGAGATTGACTGCTCAGCTATCACATGCAATCGAGGCTTCATCGTGATGGTGTGATTCCTTAACTTGCGGTGATTGGTTGGTTTTGGAGTTGTTGGTGGCATGGGTTTGAATTGGATTTTCTCTGTGAAGATCAGTTGCTTATTTATTTCTGATTGGTTGATTTTGTCACGAAGGATAGCGTTGTCATGGTGAAGGCAGTCGATGATTTCTTTGGCGCATTCAAACTCATCCCAGACCTCTTTAACTTCACGCTCCATTTTCATGGCATTCTGGCTGAGTTGGTCATTTTCATCAGCCAATTGGTTGTCTTGGTTTCTCATGTTGGAAATAAATTCTTCTTCTCTCGCTTTCATTCTATTGATCTCGTTCTGATGTGCTTTTTTGAAGTGTTCATCTCTGAGTTGGTCATATTGCAACATGAATAACTCATTCTGGAGATCTTGAATCTTCCGTTTGGGCGTTGAACAATTTCTGTTCAGATGGACTGCTGCCCTTTGGAGGTGTTTGAAGTAGCTTCAAGATTCCTTTGAGAATGACTTCGATTTTCTCAGTTTCTTTTGGCTTTCCATTCGTTTTCTTCCTACTTGGACGTACCTCGCGTGATCGTATACCCATGGCAACATTAGTTGCATCGCTGGTATTGGTGCTGATGTCATTTGAGCAGCCATCGATGCCAGAATCACTGCACTCAGATTGACAGGTGGTGATGCATGGTAAAACAGTGTATGGGCTTGGGAATTGCTTTCTCACTTTACTCTTGCAATCCTTAGCATTGATTGATGCTGTTTTTCGTGGTATTTTTGATGGACCACTGTTGATTTTGTAGCTGCGACGGATGTCGTGCGTTTTGCTCTCCTGCTTTGAGCCAACGACCCTTGCACATCTTCGCTTCTCTGCGAACAGCACGCGATGGTCTTGGCAGCAGCGAATTGGAATTTTTGTTGCTCCAATCGCCCTGGTGTTCCGTTTCTTGAATCGTTTCTTCTGACCAATTGTCGCAGGTCGCTCCCTCGCAACCCGGACAGGAATCTTGCTAACTGCACTCAAGGCACCGTTCGATTCGATGCGTTCTGATTGGCTCTTCGCCATTCGACCAATCGCATCCATGTCTTCGACGTCGGAGAATTGCAATTCGATCAAGCGAATTCAATTCACTCGAATATCAATAGTCAACCAAACGATACGAAAACTCTCTAGGAGTAAAACTTCAGACCAACGCAAGCGTTTATGACGTCACGATGCAATTAGTCACGTGCTCCTTACCATATGAAACCGAGGCGATTTGTATCTTGGCGTCATGCAAAAGAGGCAACAAATTCGATCCTTCCTCTAAATCCCCAATCTATTTGGTTGTATAGTTGGATGTTTGTTTTCTGCATGTAAATTATCATTTACCGACGAAGTATTTCTCCTAGGAAGATAAACAACTGGATTACGGACAGATTGTAGCATTAATTTACGTTGAACAATTTGTGTCAATCGCTGATTGGTGGGCACTAGTTCCCATTCCTTTAGTTTTGACATTTAACTTCGTGGTTTTAGTTAATTTGCCACTTGCTCACTACCTTGTTCTCTTGTTCTCGTATTTGTCCTTGTCCATGTGTCTTTAGACATGTTTTAGGATCTTTATGTATGTTTAATGTTATTTTGTGTAAACATTCTTCCTGTTGTTAGCTCTACGCATTCTATGTCTTTTGCCTCGTTCTTGTGTTTTGAGCAAGTCAGTCGCAACACAAAGTTCCTACTTGACGTCAATTCGTAGTGACATTCAAGCTCTGGTATTTCAACCAAGTACAGTCCGATTTCGTTAGCTTTGGAGTACTAGAGTACCTGGAATTTTGACAATTTGTGTAAAGCTGACAAGATTATTTTGTGTTGTACATGGAATTTCTTAGGGTGCCTTTCAGATTAGAAATGTTGCCACTGTGATTCGTATCATCAGTGATTGCGAAAATATTCAAATATATTTTGATGTGCAATCTGTTTTGTGCAATGGCTCTCAAAGACTATCTACTGTAGTGTTCGCTGCAAACTCTAAAAGGTATGTACAGAAATCTGCCCTAGCATACCGGTAATTTCCGAAAAACAAACTGTAATTTGTCTGCGGGGCAAACTTATTAAAACGTAGGTCTAACGGCCGCCTTAGGAGAAAAATATTCCTACAAGACAATTTGATTTTATAAATCACGCAAGGGGGAGACAGGCACTATTCAAATGTTCTGCGAAGTTATTGCTTTCAGCATTTAGTATTTTTCAAGACTTTTTTAGCTAACAGAAGGAACTAGCAATAAATTGTGACCCCAATTGAAGGCATACTGGAGATGTCAAACACGAACAAACAATAACAAAGAAATGAAGCAAGTAAGCGAAACAGCATGTTATTCGACATGAAGTCAACGGTACAATTTCCATTCCGGTGCAACAATGCGTTTACACACCGAAGACGTCAAAACGTCGCTGTTTACACGGTACCGACGTCAAAGCGTCTAACAGCCACTGTTGTGGACCACAATTTCAAACATTACAATCAACTCCTACTCAACATCACTTGAATAATTCTTTTACAAAATAATTAACAGCAATATCAACATCAGCGCAAATATGCATAGCTATCAACACACCGTCACATCAGTTGATTAGAACAACAACAAATGACTTCCGGTTGTCAGCACATAAACAAACGTAACAATATGCCATGCTACGATTGTCTGTATTATACGAAGCAACCTACCAAGCTTACTTAAAAACAAATGTTGAAGTCACTTCAACAGCAAAGACAGCGAATGGCTAAAATCTGACTGAATTACAGAGAAGACAGCACATGTTTCGCATGAGATTGGTCCGTTGTCCATTGTTCTTTGCTGGTAGAAACATTGTAGAGGGTTGCGTCTTCTGGGGAGGTTCTTGTCCGTGACTTTTAAGGACATGTTGCTGCAACTTCATTTTAAATCTACAAATATAAAACGTTGGGTTGAGCATCAGTAATTATCCTACAGAATCGCAAGGCCTAGTGGAAAAAAGGTAGAACTTAGTGCTATAATTATCTTTGCTGATAAAGTAACGTCTGTCTTAAGCAGCCAGCCAAGGGACCAATTAAAAGTTGGCCTCTTAAGTCCTAAAACATGTGGGCGCTCAATAAAAATTACTGGTTGAGCCCTAGAGGGACCACTTAAAAGTGGCTTCTTAAGACATGTGGCCTCTTAACACACATAGTCGCTTTAAGCTGTATTGTAACTGAAGGTAGCAGCAAGAATCGATTAATCCTGGTTCCTGCAGCATGTCTAATTGTGGGCAACAAGTTCACACAGTTAAACGGCCATTATGCGTAACAATCTCATATCGCTTCTCTCTTACACACTCGCACTGTCAACTAATGCCAACTGCTAAACACGTCTGTGACGAGAAACATTTGCTGAAAAACGGAAAATGCAACAAAAAATTTAGCCTGATGCTATCCTACTTTGTAAACAGCTTTGCACGAGCAGTGGTTTTAATCAAAAGTAACTATTTCTTTGAAAATAATTTAAATTAAAAGTCACCT
>OFHS01001284.1:0-25622 GCA_900245855.1 Calvadosia cruxmelitensis
TTGACAGACCTTGCAGCCCTTGACCATGGACTCGATTGCTTTGTTAATTCCAGGCCACCACACGGACCCGTAACAGAGACCATGCTGGCTCTATGGCAATGGCCAAAACGTCACCTGTGAAATGGAGGGGGCCAATGGGATCTGCAACTGGACTCAGAAGTTCTGACTGGGCCGTTGGATATCGTGACAAGACATCAGCATTTGTATGAGTTGCTCCCGCACGGTGAGAGATTGTAAACTCGTACTCCTGTAGGGCAAGGATCTAGCGAGCGAGCCGACCTTTGGGGCTCTCTAGATTCTGCAGCCACTTCAGGCTTTCTTGATCGGTAACAAAGTGGAAGGGTTTGCCGAGTAAGAGGTGACGCCAATGCGCAACAGCTCAGACCATGGCCAGGCATTCTTTCTCCTTTGTCGTGTAGTTACATTCGGCACTGGTTAGCTTTTAACTAGCATAGGCAATGACGTGTTCTTGGCCATTGATAAATTGGGAGAGGACGCCACCGAGACCAACATTACTAGCATCTGTATGTAGGGTGAATGAAATGGAATAGTTAGGGGTAGCAAGGAGGGGGGAAGCGCAGAGGATATCCTTGAGGTGCTGAAAGGTGGCGTGAGCATCATGGGACCAACCAAAGGACTGGGCAGATGCAGTGGTCAATTCATATGATGGGGCAGCTAGAGTGGCAAACTAGGACACATACTGACGATAGTAGTTTACAAGGCCAAGAAAAGCACGAACATTGGCACGTTTGGCAGGTTGGGGAAAATTTTTGACCGCAAAAATCTTGGCAGGGGCAGGTTGGATACCAGCTGCGGAAACAAAATGAGAAAGGAAGGTGACCGACTGGGATGCAAAGCAGCATTTGTCGCGCTTAAGTTTGACGCCAGTAGCCAGAATCCTATCCAACACCGCGACAAGACGGCGGTGATGCTCCTCAAGAGTGGCAGCAAAGATGATGATGTGGTGGTTATGTAGTTCCTGTTGTCGTCCCACGTATCGGTTGTCATGTTTCCGGTTGTCTTCTTATGTTGTAATCCCTTAGTGTTAATGATGTCATGCTGTTATGTCGCAGCCTAAAGTCACTGTATTCTGTAACGTAATCTAGTTCTGTTCGTGTCCTCGCCATGAGAAGTTGTTAGATAGAAAGCTCGTCGTGGTTACTGTCTCTGGGCGTGCCACGACAGATGATATCGTCAATGTAGACGAGGCACCCGGAACAATCATGAAGGAGTTTGGTCAGCATTCGCTGGAAGGTGGCGGGGCATTCATGAGTCCAAATGGCATGACATTAAAGTCAGAATGAGCTAGGGCTAGGCCCACAGAGAAGGCTGTAATCGGCTTGTCCTCTTCGCGTCCGCCGTACTGGAACCTGCCAATAGCCAGACGCAAGATCCAGTGTGGTAAAATAGGCAGCACCCCCAACTTGGTCAAGTATTTCTTAAACACGGGGCATAGGATGAGCATCCTTACGTGTGATGGAGTTTACTCGACGGAAATCTACGCAGAAACGGTATGTCCCGTCCTTTTCGGGGGCAAGCACTATTGAGGACGCCCATGGATTAGAGCTAGGGCGGATTAAGCCCCGCTGTAACATATCATGGATCATGGTTGAGACAGTTGACGACTTTCACAGAGGAGGTCAGGTCGCGGTTCTTTTGTTATGCGATCTCCGCTTATGAAACGTGAGAGCTGACAGTTTTGGTGGGCAGAGCACTTCCTCGGAAGAAGAAACTGTTTCATTCCGTCGCTTCTTATTCAAAGTGGCTGCTAGGCAAAAGGCACACTAGTTTACCAAAGAAAATGCACATGAAATTGTTCTTCACAAACAAAAGATTTGCAAGCCAAGATTGCCTTGTTCGGGAGCTCTAAATGATAAGCATTCGGGCGAAGCAAATCACAGTGCAATTTCTTTTGTTCTTTCGGAAAGAATGCTATCATTCAGAAATGAAAGTTAGCAACACTAGTGCAAATGAGAACGAAAACCTGCTTTCCTAAGTTTTCTTGCTGAATTAAATGAAGAATTGTAGTCGATGTCGGCAGTGCGAAACTTGTTGACACTTTCCTTTATTCAAGAGGTCGAGACAATAGAGCAGACGCGCTTCAAGTTACGACAACACGACGCGCAGCAAGTTGCGGCTGAGCACGAAACGCATTTGATTTTGCCGCGTTTCTCAAAATTTTGCAACACAACGACCCACGTGATTCAGTCTATTTTTATAGGCCTCTCTTTAAGCTCTAAAATGAGACTAAAACTACCGCTGTACACAAACAATAGTGCCTGCAACGAAGCAAAGACAAATGTTGCTCTGTTTTGGTCACGAGAGTGGCTTCCCGTACGCAAGGGGAATGGTCGACTTGGTCGCCAGAGTGGCTTCCCGAGCTCAAAAGGTTAACAAAACTGTCGGTATTTTTTTGCAGCAGCGCATCAACGTGTGGAACCATGTGGAGGAAGCTGCTCGACATCGTCTGGAGCGATTTCGTCTCAAACATCGAACTCGAACATCGCATAGGAGACCGCTGGCAGCTCACTCAGGCCACTCTGATGAATCAACAATGGGCGTGGCTGGGACACTACCAACGCCACACGAACCACCCTGCTCTGATCACTGGATTACCAACCGACTCGCGCCCCACTCCTGGCAGGCCACGTCTGCGATGGACTGATGGACTACAGTGTTGGACCGGACTCACGGCAGCTACCCTTGCCGAAAATGCGGCTGCTCGCGCCCCCATGCCACACAAGAAATCAACCGCCAGCACCACAACAATGGTTATGCGAAGCCATAGCCGCCAAGGCGCCTCCGGCGTACGACGATGATGATGATGCATCAACGTTCGAAACTGAAGCGGGAAATGACGAGGGGATTAACAGGGGAAAGGGACCATCCTCGTCCCACATGACCCTACGGTTGGTCACATCGACGAGCATGCGCGTGGCTGCTAGAAAATCTGCCCCCAAAACGTGACGGTCGGGGAGGTCACACAACAGAAATGTGTGTTTGTGATGCAACGTGCCAATATCAACGTCTACATCTGTCATGCCAATGACGGGTAGCAAGCTGCCATTCTCGCTGCCATTGATTCTGCGTGCCACAATGGGGCAAGAGCGAATCGTCAAAGCAGCTACAAGGGCACTGCTAATGAAGCTGATCGAAGCACCACTGCCAACTAAACAATTATAGGGAACGCCATTTAAGTGTGCCTTAATAAAGACAGTGGTCCAACTGACACAATTCACCTCCGTAATAAGAGAATGGGTGACCTGAGGAGGATCTAGCGAGGCCGCCCTTGGCCGTTTCCAAGTCGTGGGGCTGGTTGATAGCGAGGTGGGAACTGTGGCGGAGGAGGGAGCTGAATTGCGTCCATCTGCTTGATCAGCATTACAGTCCCACAAGCGATGACCATTTTGACCACAAGAATAACAATTACCCAAAACGGACCCCTGGTGGGCATTGATTGGTTCAACGAACCGCGGGGTCTCCCCACATTGACAGCTAAAACATTGGCGCTGTCAGCCGATTGGCTGGTGATCTCTGCAACTTTCAAGGACAAAGACGTCACCTGACTCGTCAGTGACTTCATCAATTTCATCATCTCGTCCTCGTGGTGCTCAGTTTGCTTTGTTGGTTTCTCGACGCTTACGTTGTTGGCTCTTTGATCAAGACCAAGGTTGATGGCATGGAGTTGCTTTGCTCGGTTGACAGTGGCTGAGAAGTCGTCGCCATCTCGTTGTAACAATTGGATCTGAGGCGTCGGAGGCAATCCCTCGATAAACTGCTGTCGGAGCAGCCGTTCTCTGTCGACCTCTTGCAATGTCGGCATGGCCCTTGATAAGATTGTCTCCAAGGCGAGGGCGTACAGTTCAAGGTCTTCTGACTCATGCCACTTTCGCTGTCCAAACTCAGCCATTGCCATGATGGCCCACAGCGTCGCCCCAAAGTCGTTCTTTCAAAGCGGAGGTGAGGTCCTTGTAAGTGGTTTTCTCTGCATCGGGGATTCTCTCGAAGACCACAATGCTTTCCCGAAAGCAAGGTGGGCAGCCGCTTCAATCTCTCGTTGTCTTTCCAGCAGTTAGCCGTCAAGCAAACTTCAAATTGACGTCTCCATAAATCAAAGTCACCCTCACCAAAGTTCTCCGGTAGCGCCACACTACGCTTTGCTGTTGTTGTCATCCTGGTCACGGCACCAAAATGTAACACCGCGTGCAACAATGATACGACTCAGGAGACACAATCGGGTGGGTGAACACAACCAAGCGGTGATGATTTGGAGGGGGAACGCCGTCCACCCACTATTTTGTTTCGGGGGAATGCCGTCCCCTCACTTCTTAAAAATCGTGTAAGCATATTTAGTACAAACGACGAAAAGTTCTTATGATGCACTTATTCCTTGGTTATAACAAACAATCCCTTTTCAAATACTGTGTGTATGACAAAATTGAAATAGAGAACCTTACAGCAAAGCCGCTTTTCTTCAAATGATTTGTTTTTGAGTTCAGTTCACAGAAATATGACTGGAGTCACACTGGATTTATGGGCAAACAATGGATTTGTAAATCAACCCGTGAAATCCAGAATAAGTTGCACTCTGTGTACCCCTACATATCACTATAGAAATTCACTCAGAGACGTTTCTGAAGGGTAAATACTCCAAAAAAATTTCCCCGGGGGAGCATGCCCTGGATCCCCCTACCAAGGGCCATTCAGGGAGGGGCGGGGCTTCGCCCCCTCCATATTCTCCTCTTTATATCCGTCCCCCCACTTCTGTGATTTACAAAATATAACTGCAACCAAGTCATACCAACAACTGAACAACTACTCTGAACTATCGCTTACAACATTGCAATGTTATCGGAAATATATCAAGCAAGACGGAACAAGACGGGACAACACACTAATGTTATGGGACACAGATATTACAGAATATATGGGTCAGGGACAGGGTTAGTTATAAACAGTCGACAGAACTGATTGGTCACACTGTGTTGGGTCATGATAATAATAAAATAGGCGATCTTCTACAGGATGAGACCGTCCCTGGATCATGACAAACGCGGACAAGTTACGCAGATTACTAAATAATACGTCACCTCTTTAACAAGAACTTCTCTTTCAGCATGAAAATCCTTAAAAGTAGAAGAGACAAATATCCGAATGGTTCTCCAACCCTTTCTGTTGGTGGTTGGTTCCAATTTGATTGCTTCCTTCTCTGACGTTCCCTTTACAAGCGACCACATCTCTTCAATATCCTGAGGCTTCTTTGTAGCAACCTCTTGAAGGCTTAATGTTGCCCCTTGTTGGGTAACTGCAGAGGATGATTCTTCAGTTAACTTACTTTCACTTTCGAGTTGTGGTTGCTGGAGTTGTTCTGAGTGACGAACGTTGCCAGAGGTTGTTTCAATGTCCTGAGGCCTCTTTGTAGCAGCCTCTCGAAGGCTCAATGTCGCCCCTTGTTGGGTAACTGCAGAGGAGGATTCTTTTAGTAACTTTCCTTCGAGTTGTGGTTGCTTTTGCTGGAGTTGTTCTGAGTGACGAACGTTGCTGGAGGTTGTTTCAAGAGAGTTCGCTTTCAGTCTTTGACCGAGGTTACTGCTGTTGTTGTTGTCGGAAGTCTTACAACTGGTTATATCTAAATTTGCTTTTGAAGGAGAGCAACCCATGACAGTAATTTGGGCAGACTATTTGCTCTCGATACATTATTCTTGCCATTGAAAGGAGTAGAACTTGTCTACCCGCTGTTGTACTAAAGCTGTAGGATTAACAAACGGTGTTACCCATGGCAACGTAGGTCATCAATATGAAATGAAGATGAGTGACTTGCAACCAGCTCTCTATTCAAAAACGTAATGCACTCAATCGTAGCGCAACGTAAACATAGCGAACTTACTAACCAGTTCATTACTGCGTTTCTATTTCTCTTATTGTCCATTTGTAGAAGTGCGTGATACCACCCGGTAGACAATACTGTACAATGCACAACTTTGCGCACAACTACAGCACCCAGCTGCAGCTTGGGCTGAGCAATGACCTCGCTTTGATTAGGTTCGTGCGACCAATTTTGGGGTCACGGTTTTGATAAGCTGCAGATTTCTACCAGCTACTTTCAAAAGTAAATAGGGTAATCATTTGTATTTACAAGTCAAAAGTTAAATCATTCTGTGTTAGCCCATCTGGCCTGCAAGCGTGCAGACGAACACTTTTCTTTGCCTATATTCCATTATGTGAGTCTGTCTGCGTGCAAGTTTCCTTGTTCGCCAGCTGCCAGCTGCTGCAGAGAGCTGTTGGTAACAAAGGAAACTTGCACCATCACTGGGCAGACGGACTATACCAGAACAAATTAAAATTCGTCTGCAGATAGGCTAGTGTACAGTATAGTCCATTAGTCCCAAACCCCGGAAGAAGATAAGCCGTATTGTACTGCAGTTGAATTTTCAGTGTCGCTGGCTCTGCAGTCTCTCATCACACGATATAAACTTCAGATCAAATTTGCCTTCTCGAGAACACAAGATATGGCGTGATGCCTGCGATCAGCCGATCACTGGTCGGAAATCCAATGAGTTACGATGTAAATATACGCAAAATGCAAATTACTAATAATAGTATGTAACTGTTAGTCATCAATTTAGCGTTAATTAATGAACCTATACTACTGAACCGCCTTCAGAAAACATCCGCTTGAATTTCCTTTCAATTTTCGAGAATAATCTAAGTTGGGACATCTAGGATTATTCTTCAGAATGCAAATACAGTGCTTGTCAGGCAATAATAGTAATAAAAAACACAAGCTGAAGAGCGTCAGCACTAGGCTCAACTGAGCGGCTTAGCTCTGCTTGCGTGGCTCAGAACTGTGGTAGCCTGGACACTAATACTCTGAAGTAGCACATGTACGTCGCCTTGTATCATGTTTGAATAATAAATAATTATTTGGTCTTACTCAATTAAGAGCGGTTGTCTTCGTTTACCTCTCTTGATAGCGGTAGCGATCCTAACATGGCTGCAGCAAAACGAGGCGCCGACACCACATTCGCCCTCCCTCTTCGAGGAGTCAATTGCAAGCTTTTGAAATCCAATTGCGACGGAAGCTATTGGCAACAGGAGGAACGTGCTATTTCGATAACAGTGTAAATACGGTTTCCAGCGATGCCGAGTCATCAATCTCAACATCTTGCATCTGTACTATTGATGCTGTTACTTAACAACTATTCTCCTCAGACATCATGCACCTTCTCATTTGATGTCTCCCATTGTTCAGGGTATCGGATTGGACCCTTTCAACGCAATTGACAGTAAGATGACAGAACCGAGTCGAGAGGGCTCCAATCAGGATACTAAAGTGACCATACGTCCCGATTTGACCGGGACTGTCCCGATTTCGAGAGTCCAATCCCGGCGTCCCGAGACACGGCTCCGGGACTAGGAAATGTCCCGGTTTTATAAACTTGTTCTTACGAATAACTAAATGTACGTTTTCTTTCTTGGAAGTCAGAATGATCTTTAAGAATTTCTTAAGCTTTTGCAAGGTTTAACTTGTAGTACAGTATTTACAAGTACACATGATGAGCTTGCCATCACCAGATGTCTTCTTCGCTCTCTTCCTAGAATTTTCTATTCTATTTTCTGAAATTTTGCAAACACAGTCGATTGGTAACCAACAAATGATCAAATGGATCTATGATAACTTTTAATTGTTTAAGTTAATTAGTAAATGCTTTCTTGGAAGATAACGTGACAAAGAGTAGATTCTAGGATTTTCGTTTTCTATTCAAGTCTAGAGCCCTGCATGAAATCGTTGTGACTTGTGTGTTGGTACTATGGAAATAGAGAATGCTACTCTGGCAGACATGTGAATGGAAGCATTTGCCAAGACGGAAATAAATGGCATCGCTCTCTTTTCTGGAAACTGAGAGAATGCTGCCATTTTTATGTGGCTTCTACTTGTCTGGTTGCTCTGGTGGGAACATGCCCATTGTGGAGAAAGTGTTTTTTTTACTAAACATTTTTCATTACCAAAGTAAACTACAACATGACCTGAGGCGCTTGAATTCAATTTTAAAATTGCTCCGATCGGCGCAAGTTTTACTTGAAGTCCCGGTCTGGACAAAAATATTATTGTCACCTAATTAAGTTGTACTATACAGTTGCAATTATCTGAGATTGCGAGGCAAGCGATTCAACTACGTATGGGGAAAAGCAAGGGGAAAAGTCGATTGTAGGTGGGGTCGGGAGCGAGTGAATACAAGCGTGCTCTCCGAGTTACAGCGTGTGTTTGCTTTCAAAATGTGTGGGGGACTTCACGTTAGCGGTCATTTATTGTTCTCTCAGTGAAACACATAAACAATTACATCACTGGAGCTCAGTGCTCAAGTACAGACGGAAATATTTTTGTTTCCAGGCGATATCTTGCATTCCTTCAATACAAATCCGTCCATTACATTTAGGCTCACAGTAAAGATTCAGCAATTCATTTCTGTATACAGTGCGCACTTGAAGTTAACGATGAACGTTCCTTTGTTGGCAACTGCCTGCCCGGCAAACCTGAGGCGCGCAAAACAGTATGACGTTGTATTGATTTGGCAACGGAATATGTTATAAAGCAATTGTGCTTTAAAACATTTGTTCGTCCTGCAAGGCCTTCATGGCAGCTGGTACGTGAATCATGATCAAATATTTTTGTGTCAAAGGGCAAACAGCAGATGGTATGAGATCAAGACAACGATGAATACGACAGGTTTATGGGGAGGGAGACAGGATGCCCCAATGGTATGCACGGCTGCTAATTGACCTTATGCTAATGCTGTTCCATATAAAGGATTCGGTCATTTTGGAAGCAAAAAATAGACGAGTTGCGTCAACACCGATACATCGAAATACCGTCTAAATCATATCGGAATTGATACATGAACATTTAAGTCATTGATATTAAATGACATTCCGTGCAGGTTAAAAGTGAGCAATAACATGAGAGTTGAGGAATGCGCTCCCAATTATTAACTGGCTGCCTCTGCAGCAACAGCAACAGCAACAGCAGCAAAAACAACAGTTTGTCCCTAGTGTTTTCAAAAGAGGAAGCGCATTTTCAAGCAAGAACTATCCACTAATCTCATTCACATGCATAGCATGCAAAAGTTATGGAAAAATTATCACAAACGATCTACTTTCGTATTCAATTCGTTGGAACTCTTTGAGACTGAAATCACAATCTATTCCCGGGTCTATTCCAGTAAATAATTCTATACTGAACTCATTCTGCTATCGTGCAATTCCAGTATGGAACTCTCTTTCATGACAGCACGATGAATGCAAAGGCAGTCTTTCTATCAGGATTTGTTGCCGTTGTATTATAGATTGCTTTTACGTTATTTACCTTTAATTATATTCAGCTTATGTTTGCTTTCGCGATAGCAGCTTTTGAAATTTTATCCACGTGCAATCTTTTATCCCGATACAGAAGAGTAAGACCCGAATTTTATTTTCCATTGTTCTTTCACGTAATTCTGATAGCTGATTACACGTTTTAATGTAGTTCTTGATATTTCAAGTTACAGAATTTCTCAAGCTACTTTCCAAATGAAGCAATTAATTGCGTTTTATGGTCAAAGAACAAAAGCGACTTTCAAATAAAGGTAGCTCCCACCATTTCATCTCGCGCACGTTGTTCCATCCCTATTTGCTCCGAAAAGGGCTCAGCTACAGCCCCTGTTGTTTAGTCCAGGAGAAAATGAAAGTCACAGTTGACCTCGCATATAATAGACCGTGGATCTCAAATGACGGAATGGTAAATTTCAAAATGCAGATAACCACTCCCAACATACAAGAATCTAATCACACTAGATATCTGGAATCCTGGTGACCGTTGTAGGCAGGTTTCACTAGAAGGAAGTGGCTTTTTCTATGCTTTTCATTTTTCACTGGTAAAGTGCTGCTGTAACTTTACACTATAACAGTAGAAAATAATCCCTTTAATAATTGTACTTTATCTTACGGCCAGTGCCGCGAGGCATATAAAACACACATGGATATTCGAGACATCAATCAACAACAAACCAGCTATTCCAACAACGCTTTCTTTGTAAATATGCAAAACAAGTCAGAATGAGCAACTAGCAAATCTGCAGTTGATATAAATCTGCATAAATAAGCAAACTAATTGGTCATAAATGAGCGGTTGTGGTCAATTAAAAAATGTATACAACCAGAATAGCATGGCCAAGATTGAACAAAGCCACTATAAAATAATACAGACAGCAACAATATTCTTAGAATGAGCGAGAGGACAATGCCACGCCCTTAAGTCAGTACAAAAATACAGTGCATGCAATAATCCATGTAAAAATACATTAAACACAGTAAGATGGCATATATACTCGCATAGACTAATTAGCTTGAGTATCAAATTAAGTGGTATCAATTAACAATTTGCTGTTGATCACCTACTATTCGCAATATTCAATTAATTGTAATTGATGATATATGTGATGTTTTCCTTCTGTTGTCTGTACATGGTGACCAGTTGCATTTATAAAATGATACCCAATCTCATTGGGAATGCCGACTACATACAACATACTTTGTTCTAACGAATACTGACAAAAAACTTAGTGTACCGCATTCCTACCCCACGGAGGGCAGCTAGAAAGCTTAGAAACCATAATGGCTCAGCCGAAAATATCCTTTCTTGCCATTTAAACTGGCAAGTACTCTACTAAATAATTCAATAACAAAGTATAAAACCCAGGTGATATGTAGCTAGGTTCACGTTTACCACACACATAAATGCATGTGGGGAGCGATACAAAATACATAAATTGTAAATCCGAAGAATGCGAGGAGTAATAGTCCGAGTGGGATGGATCCCCTCAGCTTGAATGATGTCCGAAATGTGATAAAACCAAAATAAAATTCAATTATGATAGTAGTTCTCAGTATTGTTGATATACGTTGGTTTGGTAAGATTGCTGATCAGCATATTCATAGTTTCCATAGACACCATCATGGGTAGCAGGTATCCCCGCTGGCCAAGATACCTTGGCAACAACAGTTGGCGCTGTGGTAATAGGAATGTAACCAGCAAAGTTGGAGGCATCTCCAGGAGAACGGTTGCCATTCATTGCCGCAGGAACACCTTGAAAACAGAAAGGGTGGATGTAACACTCCGACAACAAGAGATGACAACAGATACCAAGAAAACACAGCAGAAAATCAATAAATTAAAGATGTATACATAGTCATAATTGAACTCTCATCACAAAGATCAATCATGAAATAATGACCAAAAAAAATGAGAGGACTATGGATTAATACCATGCTGGAGATCTTACAATTTAATCAAGAGACTAACAAGAAAGGATATCGGTATTGTAATTAATCCACGCACAACATTGTAAAGTCCTAAATCCACGCACAATACTGTAACTTGTGGAGCTTCCCACTACATTACGATTCAATCAAGAGATTAACAAGAAAGGACATCGGTATTGTAAATGTTTAATTAATCCACGCACAGCATTGTAACTTGTGGAGCTTCCCACTAGCTACATGTGTGACATAACCCCCTCCCTCTGCAAAATATCAGACCCCTGTAGCCCAATGACTACCAACCATATGAAAAGAAGACAATATAGAGTGCAAGAGTAATTTGTGAATATGAGGATTTATCCAGACAGCATCATTGCTTTTCCATCTGTAGTTTTGTTACTGCACTAACATCTGCTGGCAGCTTACCTTGTTGGATTGCTCTAACATGGTAAGGTGCATTTGTTGTGACTGGGGATAGTTGTGGCGATGTTTCCGCAGGAGCTGTTATTAAGATAATAAATGTAACTACAATCCACTTTAAATGAAAGCAGCATATTAGTCACAGAAACAACAACACTGCTCTGTGAACTTTCTATTAGGGACAATACTTCCCCTAGCACTTTTGAGCACATGTTACAAACTAGAACTGTTTGGCAAAAAGCAATAATGAGATCTAACCATCATAAACATTCCTACGAAGCTGTCACCATGTTGTTTCTGTACCCTTCCGAAACAATGCAAACCCTTCACGCACAGTCAGAAAGCCATGATTCAGCTAGCTCATCTTGTTTACCTGATGAAGTTAACGGTCAGTACGTTGGAGGTAAACTAAACATTGTAAATAAGTACTAAGTTCGTTAAGACTGTCGCATCATAAATGTTGCTTTGGATTGATATTCTATTATGTGAATTTCAAGCTTTAGAAGACCAAAAGGATTACAAGAACATTTGAAGGCTAACAGTGCCCCCAGTTCCAAGCTGAACAGGCAACCCTGTAACAGCATTGCCTCCTGCCTTCCCCATCACGCTTTGCTGGATCAACTTCTGATTACTAATAGTACCAGGTAGGGTATTTCAAAGCATCTAAACCAGTAACTTGGAAGGCCACAAATAATCTCAAAGGTTCAGTCTATTCTGAACAATTTTTTCTTGTGAATGCAAGTCCCTCACGTACAGTCTAGGTTACCATGGTAATCTGTAGTTAAACAACACCAAGCAAATCAGCTAAAGGGATGCCCATGCACAACATAATGTCAAAAATTAATAAATTATTTACCAATCCTTACCAATCCTTGCCAATGCATGCTCTGCAGCAAACAATTTGGCATCCTCTATTGTGCGGCAAAGTTTTGGAGGTTGAAATGTCTGGGACAAACCAGGAATTGAAACCTGACGCAGAAAGCAAAAGTATGTCAACACGATGCTAAAAATAGTCTATCCTGTGAAGATTGGCAGTGACAATAATAAACAAAGTGACTTCTTGGTTCTTGCCTTGTACATGAATAATTGGTTGTCCTGGTTGAGGGTGCTGTGAAGAGTGTAAATAGGAGATCCGAGGTTGTTCTTCTGACAGAAGTCGTCCAATAGCTAGAAAATAAATATACATACATAACACTGTGAAGATATAACCAGCATGATCACTGTCCAAAAAGCATTTTAACAAAGCATTTACATTACTTCATTGTTTGCTACAACTGATTGTAGAACTATCATAGAACTAACAGAGGTATTTGAAACAAATTAAAATGGACAATACAGTAGCCTCAAAATCTCTTCAGAAAATTGTTTTGGTAGATCTTCAATATGTATAGATGATTACGTGTTTGCAGTGCCATTTCAAGCGTCAAGAAGGTCTAAAACAGTTTACCCAAAGAAGAGCCTATTTTTAACAATTAAATAGCTCAAAACTTGCTATTGTTAAAATATAATATTCACCCTTTGGCATACCAAGGATGTTGCTTTTGCTCACAAACAGAAAATTAGGGGAAATTTACTCAGTAGCACTTTGCAATTGGTTGTCCACTGCACTAGATATCAGCATAAGTCTGTATATTTGATTTTTTGATCTGATATTGACAAAGGCCTATCCAGACTGAGGGCCTAAAGCACGAGCACGTGCTTTGAGTGCCTATGGGTTAAAACGGCCCTGTGTGTTTGAAACACCTTGTTTGAAAATCTCCTAATCAAACAGCAATGGTCATGCTAGATATGAATGTACCTGCACAGCAGTACGAGATGAATGCTGCTTTAGAGTCACAGGGTTTGTTGGTGCCAAGTCCATTCCGGGAAGAATATCATAGAGTCGCTCCTGTTCGCACAGAGACGCAGTGAGCATTAGCACCGAAAATAAGACGTCCAATTTTTATAATTTCACATGTGTGAGTTGGATATTAGTCAGTTGGCTCAAGCAGCCGATACGACTCCAGAAGTGGAATTAATGCCCATTTTACCCTGGGAGGAGGTTAGTGCAAAGATGCTGACATCGCTGAATGGTTGCGAGTCGTGATTGTTAGAAATTATTCAGGAAAGTAAGAGATAACGGTCAATGAAACCCAATCAAAGGAAGTGAACAGAGATCTTACTGCCAACAATGCAACCCAATTACATCTTAGCTCATTCCAGAAGAAAACAGCGGTTGTCTGTTAGCACCAAACATTCTCAGAAACTACACTGTACGAACTAGTGTAGCCTTTGATCATTTGAAGAAACGTCAATAAAAAACTACAGCAACGTGATGAGCAAACAAGTAAATCCTGTGTGCATTTGTTTATGACCACAAATACACAATGATATTCACATCTTCAGGGCTGTAAAGTAACTAGTTACTTTAGTAACTAGTTACCCGAAAAGCTACTTTTTGGGTAACCTTTTGAAGTAACTAATTACTTTTCACTGAAAGTAACTTTTGTTGTAACTAGATACAATTTTTCAAAGTAACTTGTAACTTTTCAAAGTTACATTTGTTTACGATTAGTTACTTTTCACTTCTAGACTATAGTTAATCGTGGGTACTGTTAAGATACAATAAGCTTCAAAGCAGTCATGTATGCACAAAAAAATCCGAAGATGGTAAATTGGAATTTGTTTAAAATACACATGTAAATTATACCTCCTTTTCTCATGTTAACATCGATAAAAGTAACTTTGAAAGTAACTGTAATTAGTAACGTTGAAAAGTTACTTTTAGAGAATAGTAACTTTGAAGAGTAACTTTTCATTTTCGAAATGAAGTAACTTTAACTGTAACTAGTTACTTTTAAAAGGTAACTTTTGCAGCCCTGCACATCTTGCAGGTTTCTGTTAAAAATAACGAATGTAATAATGAATTAAATAAAAAGAATGACTTTTTCTAAGAGGCAGAGCGCTCAAATGTGAGCTGGCCCTTATTATTGGAAGAAGAAGAAGAAGATCTATTTACCTCTGGTATCTGCTTGCCCCTGCGATTGTAAGAGTAATAGTTGTTGTTCTGGTATCCTCCAGGTCCAACTGGATTCAAGGCAGGTAAGAAACCATTCAAAAGAAAAGCACGTCCTCCTGCTGAACGAGACCCAGCTGCTGTTCTGCCACGCCCTCGCACCAGTGGTTTATTCATCCCAACAGGGTCCCTGCCATACGACGGGAATCTAAAATGTACAAACATTTTAAAATTTGAAGATGAATGAGGCAGATAGTTGTGGTTGTTGTGAATATCTGTAATTGTTTTGTGATACCCCTCCGCTAATTAGCAAGTGTTTGTCTAGTGTTTGTCTAGCGCTATATAAGTAAATAAACTATTGTTATTATTTCAATTGTCGGCATAAAATTTGTTCTCTCATAGTAATCAGGTCATCTAGTAACTAGGAGTCACATTATTCTCCTGTAACTTCATTCAGTTATGTTTGTGTCTTCGTCTGGGCATTAGTAAAGGATGTCAATGACTCCGAACCGTGCCACAACACTACGATAATTAAAGCATAGAATAATTTTACACCAACTTAAGAAGCAATGAACAGAAAGAAAAATTATCTACATACTGCCACTAGTCTATAAATTGGTTATCTTGGGGTCAAAGATAAGTGAAATATTTACTATTTAGCCAAAAAGTAGTACAATTTCCATGAGCGGCAATGATGAATTATTGAATTTAAACAAGAAGGTGGATGCTCTACAAAATGGTGACGCATTAACACATCATATAGCGTGCTCTAATTACTACAACTAGTAACATGATATTTAGCATAGTTACCTTTGCATTGGCATGCCTTGTTGAGAATAGCCAACAATGCCAGGATACTGTGAACCATACTGAAATGCATATTGTGGCATGTCTGGCACACAATTGTAGTTATTGTATGACTGAGCCATCTGCATCAACTTTGCTACAGCCCTCTGCTGCCGATAGTGCTCTTTGTCAANACAGGCTTTGCTAATGTCACTTCAACTTCTGCACCATCTATCGTCTCATCTGCAGGTGAATACACATCAAATTACCAAACATAGCAAGGTCAACATTTCCAATCAAAATATCAGGCAAGAACTAAGAAGAATGCATTTGGACCTCACACAGTCATGCAATGGCTCTACCCTAAAGCGTTTCATAACAAAATTCTCAACTTGAAACACTGAACAGCTATACAGCAGGGGTAGTACAAGCCCCAAAACTTAGGGAACAAATTTGAAAGTGTGGTTTTCGTGATTTTAAACCCTTTAAAAGTAACCAAGTCTGAAGAGTACTCTATGAAGCTAGCTCCGGGTAAACATATCCTGTTTTGCTCTNTGTATGAGTACTTGTGTAGCCTGTGTGAGGATAACAGTAACCGACTATTTGTTCCTTGCCTGATTTACAAGAATTGAAAACTTGAAAAGTGATTTTGAAATTCAATTGGATGGACACGCCTCTTCCAATCCAATGTGTTAGCCCTACTAAAGTACTAAACATACCGGTAAGTGTTAAGATGAGAAACTTAACATAATTACAACACTTTTACATGACATCTATGGCATAAGGAAGCTTCAGAGGTGACATCAAGTAAGAAAACAGAAACATGATGGATGAAATATTAAATAATTCAATTCCCTCCATAAATTTATAATTGATATCGTTGAAATTTCCGTTGTTATTACTATATTCGACCTTGTTTCTTGAAACCTGTCCAGAATGATGTTTATTCTGTGATTTGAGACTGTAGTATTTGGTTAATTGTAATAATAATCTGCTTTCACTAAAAAATGCATAATTTTACAAAATGATAGCCTACAAGTCAGTTAAATTGTAAGATAGTTAATTTTATGAAAAACACTTGTAAATAGATTTTATAAACCTTTGTAAAGCCCTATTGAGCAGTTTCTTGGAAATAATGCTACATAAAGACATAAATTATTATTATAATTATTATTACTTACAAAACACGTAAACTCACTGCAGTGTTAATTTATATTGCTGTAGGATTGCCACTATTACTTTTCTCATATTACCAATCATATTAACCAAGCCAAGTATTTCATTTAGTAATGTAATCTTCGTTTTTATTGCAGATCAGGTTTAGTCTGCTTGTCACGCAGCCTGGGTGTCTACTAGAAAACTGAAGACTATAGATACAGTTTCGCCTCGTTTTAGTATTGACCTTGGTGAAACTCATCGGAGCACTACGGCATCATAATTAATGCAATCGCAATTTACAGTAATATGTAAATGGCCTGCAGGCTGCTTCGACGGATACTTACTTTTATTTTTTGTGTACTTATTTGTCAAGATGTTGAAAAATACATACATTCATTAGACATGCAAGTTCAGGCAAGAAGGACTTGCACTTATATACAGTCTAAAACGATTTACAACATTTTGAAGGTTAACGTTAGCTAGCTTACTGTTAAAAGAATAAAACGAAATTTCAAATTTAGTTAAGTATTGCCTCGAATAAATTATGAAGATGGTTCGTGGACCGGGTAACAACTCAAACTCTATCAAACAATGTTGACCAGCTCACGAGAACTGGATCCATAATTATAATTATTTTGAAACGAAAGTGTTGTTGGCGTTGTTAGTTAGCAAGCCAGCAGGACATCGCACCGATTCAATTAGCGCCTAAAGAAGTCAGATGACCACAACTAGGAATCGATGGAGTAGCGCAACATGAACGACGAATAAAAAAATACTGCCGCAAATAACCAACAAGACGGAAATAACGTCGTGTATGGAAGCGGGGAAAGACCCCCCGATGAAATCATCGCTGATGAATGTTAACGAGTAACGACCACGTGCAGCGAAGTAAACAAAATGAGCAGCCGAGGCGGAAACCAGTTCATGGCTCACCTTGCATTGCGTTCATGGCATCCCTCGCGTCCTCCTTGGTCGTGAAATGCACGAAACAATAATCCTTTATCTTTTTAACCCTTTCGACTTCGCCATGTTGCTTGAAGATACCTTCGATGGTGTCCTCTGTAGTGCTGAGGTAAAGGTTCCGCACGTACAGCACTTTGACCTGCGATCAGCCCGAAAGAGAAATCACAGCAAAACTTAACAATAGAGCAAACGGTTTTGTGGGTAATCTGAGCACAAGCGATCAAGGAAATGATAACGAAATGATGGTATTCATCAAGTATAAACATCCGTAAACAGGCCTGGGGCTTCAAAAGAAGATCTCTGAGAAGAGCACGCAATGGGTGAAATACAACTTGTGTGTTATCGAAATTGCAAACTGCAAAGCTTCCGCATGGATTTCTCCCCAAACCGCGACATCAATTCATGCGGCAGCGTTGAAGATTAGGGGAAACAGCACCAAAGTTCAAAAGATCACTTCGAATTGACAACAAAGCAACAGTTATTAGCACACATGGTACCACACCGCAGTCATGAACTTGCCTGCTCCATGATCTCCTCGTCGACTTCTTGCTCTGGTTCAGCCCAGTCGACGGCAATCGGGTGACCCCATAGTTGTATCCTGCCGCTCATCAGCTTCCTCCTTGCCACGGCTGCCGCACGGTGACTCTCATATTCGACGAAGGCGAAACCACGGTTTTTCGTTTTGTCCACGGCTAGTGGGTAGACAATGACATCTACCACGTGCTCTGTGACTTTGGATATCTCCTGTAGTATCTCATCTCGCTTTACCTTCTTTGGAATACCGCCGACGAAGAGACGACAGTTGTCCACTGAGTGACAGACGCCTAAAAGACGACCTTTCCTCAGTTCGCAGTTGTTCAACGTCTTGACTGCCCTCTGCGCGTCTTTCCTGTTGTGAAATACAACGAAGGCATAACCACGATTCTGTCCGTTGTAGTCCATCATCAGTCTTATTTCGTGAATGGGTCCTGCTGTCTCGAACACTGGAGCCAATTCGTCTTCAAAGCAATCTCTTGGTATCTTACCAACGAAGACTTCGCAACCCCGACCCGGCGTGACAGTGTCGGAAGCAGGGCCGTACCTCCGTTGGCCATTGTTTTGCACGATGGTGTACCCAGTTCGCTCGAGCAGGGCAAACAGTGCCTTTTCGTTGGGTAATCCTGCTATGGCGTCTTTGCCTGTCTTGATGTTGTCTTCGCTTGCAGTTGGACTGGCCATGTCCGCACGATGGTCTACTTCCTCGCAATCGCTGGTGTAGGGACCCTTGACAGGGGTGTTATTGTTGTTGACGATGATCAGTTGTTGATTGTTGCTTTGATTAGTAATGATTGGTGAATCTGAACGGCTGCTATCACTGCTGCTGTCTTGGCTCGCCAAATCGACTGAATCACGCGTCATCTCAACGCCGACGATCAACTGGAATCACTGTGGTCGCTCTATCGACGATAATGCCGTTCCTACTGCTGTTTGCCAATTGCCACCAATGGTGCCTGCACGGAATTCGTCCTTTCTCAATGCGCTCACAGCCGGCAGTCATGTGACCGTGATTGTGATGCTAATTCACTCGAGATGTGTCTAGTGTTTGCAGGGGCAAGAATGGACGAATTGCCTCTTCAAACATCGACATGACACTTGCATTTGTCCTGTGATGCTCGTTGAAAACAAACAGTTTGAGCTGATGGAATAACGTTGTTTGATCGCATCTAGCTAGGATCAACGGACTGAAAACACGCGAACAGGGGCTGTTTTGCATCAACCCTTGTGAGACACCGACAGCGTCACTTGTGATGCAGTCGTTAAATATGCTAATTCAATTGTTGAACTTGACCACATATACTTTGTATAATATGCAGATATATCAATGCTATTATCATGATCTTATTCTTTAATGTGAGTCCCTTGTTGACGGAGACGTGCCGCAACTTGCCCGCTTGAAAGCTGAGACGCTTTCTGACTGCGAAAGCATTGTCATTGCTGGCCGTTGACGCCTTGACGACCAATTGCTGACTGTGCCCTTCTGCTTGTCATCGACCTGTTAACTTGCATCGCAGCACAATCACTTCCGACTCTTTGTTCTCCGCTTGGCGGCATCTCAGTGCAGACTTGATCAGACCTTTGTCTAATTGCTCAAAACCTTGCGCCACAGACAGGCTCATCCGGTGTTTCTTCCGGGTGATGTTCTGGCGTGAGAAACCAGCCGCTTCATCACGGCATTCAGTTGATCACGGCGACTTCTTTGTGTCCTGAGTTCCGCCAGCCCAGGTAATTCGTAGCCAGCCAGCACACTGATTGATATCGTTTAGGTCTCACGAAAACATGAAGATCAGAAAACGGTCCTCGATTTTCCCAAAATTGTATCTTAGATAAATTATTGAAACGGCACGCCCACCTATTCCGTGACCATGCAGCGTGTCCTTCATGTGTCCGTAGCAAGAGAAGTGTGAACGCAAAATGTAGCTCAGCCTTGGTTCAAACCAGCCGTGCACAAAGTGTAATCGTCATTCAGCCCATCAGGTCTTATTTTACCCTTTTACGGTGGTTTTATTTATGCAATCCACAATTAAGAATAAAGAAATTATTAGGAATTTCTGCATATCTAATAATTTCAGTTCTGCTGCAAATTCTCCTGGAGCAACATATCACACTGTGCTAATGTATATATGTTGATGACGTTATTTGATTCTATGACGAAGAGATAATTGATACATCTCAATTGGATTATTACAAATAATAAAACGTGCAAATGTTTCGTTGATCTAACTAACTAGCAAATTGTTCTGAATTTTAAATCACATTTCTTGCTCGTTTTCTTTCACATAAGAAATGTAAGATGTGATACATTTACAGTAAAAATGTGATAGCGATATGTTGCGCTTTCATCGCACTCTACACAGGCATTTCTCTCTTGCTTGGTGGTACGATCTATGTTTGCAACTGAAACAAGTAATGAAACCCATGTGAAGACTGTCGGACTAATAAATGTCGATTTGACTTATTCCAACCAATTGAATCCAATGCAGGGGCGTGAAGATAGTCAGAACCTTGGTCAAAACCTATTAACGTCTGTGTCTCTTCTGTCGTCTTTCGTCTAGCAAGATGATAGATGAATGCCAATGTCGAATCAAAGTCTTTCCAAATCAAATGAAAAGAAATCATTTTTCAAAATCAAATTAAAAAATCGAATCAAAAACTTTCCAGAAAGATCTCCAATAAAGGACAAGCCAGATAATATAGAAATAATATTGAGCAGCATTGCTGCAATTTGGATGGCAATAAAAATCTCAGTACTGAATGAAAATAAAGAAAATAATCATGTGATTGCTATTCTCATTCAATATTTTTAACTGAAATTAATACATTTTATTTGTAAATACTAGCTAGGTAGAACTTAGCCTTGATGAATTTAATTACCTGGCATTAAACCACAGAGCTATTCTGCCCGAGAAAACCAGCGATGTAATTCAATTCAACTGTAATAAACATATAAACATATTCTCATCAAAATATCGCTTCTCTTGAAAACAACCCGACCCTTGAAAGCAGTAAGATGACTCACTTCCAGGCAGTATTCTGTCTCCGCTCACTGTAACGTCACCGTCATGCAAAACCCTGCACACACAGCTCTGTGCATTTGAACGATGTATAAAAGAGCAACAAGTGTTCAGCAAAGTATTGCAAAATTTTGCTTGAGTAAAAGTAAAAAGTATTTCCAATATTTTACTCAAGTAATCAGAAAAGTCATCATATATTTTACTTAAAGTAAAGTAGAAAAGTAGGTATGTTTGAGAGCATTGTACTGAGAAAAGTAAAGTAATTTTACAATGATATCAACAGTATAAAATAAACATTTTATTGCAATAAGAGTTATACCAATATAGCTACAGTCCTGGGCAGCATGTCTTTCACAGCATTGGACGATAGATACAGCTCCTGCTGACCATGTGTGGCTATGCGTTTATGACAAAGCGATCATGTGATGTCTCATATTTATTACTACAAAAGCCCTTTGCTAGCATCCAAGGCATGTACTGTGTCATTCAGTCTCAACAAAACTACCTTTCTGGTGGCACAAAAAAGTAACTAAGTAAAATAGTAATTGTCTGCCAAAAAATCAGAAAAGGACTGAGAAAAGTAATTCCAAAAACTTTCACTTTGTTACTAGAAAGCTACTTGTCATGTTACTCAAGTAAAGTAATTAAGTAGAAGAACTTCGGCACTGGCTAACACTGAGAGCAATGCTGTACTTTCAAGATCTACTGATCTATACCTGTGTGTGATTGTATTACGAAGAAGTAGAGGAACGGGACATAACATTACCGTTCCAACAACAACAAATGATCCACCACATATTTAATCTTTGTATTTTTACGCTTCGTTTCTCGAATGAAAAGATCAAATTCGTGGTGGATCAGTAGATCTTATATTGTTCTTTCTCACATATTTGCGAGCACGATAGCAACTCATTGAATGTAACAAATTGTAAACTGTCTAAAAACAACTTTAAGTCAAAAGTAACCATGCACTTCCACAATGTAATGGAACAAACAGTATGGTATGCGTTATAATTGAACATAATATTATTATGACAAAGAAGCAAGAAGGAAATCAGCAACTTGAATGCGAAACAGCGTAAAATATTAATTATAGAAACGTCATCACAATTGTCTCGCATAATTTGCACTTATTCAATAACTTGGGCAAAAGAACCTGAAATAATTAACAAAGTGAAACTAATTCAAAACAGGGTAATACTGTATTGTACATTGGAAACTGGGAATTATTCGTACAGTAAATTCAGCCACAGACTGTGCGTAAATACGTTCAAAAATGTTCACAAGAAATATGGCTTTACTGCTTCTGCCCTTCTTGCTGTGTAAATAAATATTCGTGCTGCGTAAAATCGTCGAGCAAAACAGCTGGTAAAGTCTCTGGCTAAACTGCATTTGATCCATAGGTAGTTATAGATTTGCTTCAGGCGGTGCCAGCCGCCATGCGATCCCTCTGCTTCTTAATTGACACGTAAGTTGGTTCCTGCAGCGTGTCATTCGAACGCTTTGTCTTGGGATGCGTAGGTCCGAGAACCTGAAGACAGAGCCACATGCGATTGCCAATAATGTCGTCAACATAAAAGGAATCAGTAAAGGTACAGTGTCTTGTTGTCCAAAGAACATGACACCATACCACTGCTACAATGAGTTCTGTTTTATAGCAGTCATCTAGAAATCAAATCCATCGTATATTTTCTGCTGGAAATGACCTGCACATAATTATGCCGTGACCGTGTAGCACAGCCTCGTTTGCATATTCCCTTGCCTCATTATAATCGCCCCTTTCGTGTGAGGAATATTGTCAGTGCATATAAATAGTTGGCTTTGACTATTGAACAATACCAATTTACTGACTACAGAGGACACCAGGATTACGACACAAACGACATAATAAATGTAAGAAAAAGTAACATTCACAATGCATCAACGGCATTTGGTAATTGTACTGATGTGTTCAAAAAAGCAAGTTGCTACAGAGGCCGCATCTTGTTCTCACAAACCTTCAATTATCAGCAGTTTTATCAAAACATTGCAGCAGCGCAGTTTGATTTTTCCCTCTAGAATATGCTCACATATCACACGCTCTGAAACAACGAGTAATGCGCCAACTGCTAAAAGTCTCCTACTGTATACTGTACAGCTAACTGTGCCTACGACAGCCCAACTGGTAATAAAAATCGCCTGTCCTAAGCGACAACCCGTATTAACAGACCACTTAAAAGGGGTTCCCTTTGGTGGTCGCTTAAGACAGGTTTGACTGAAATTATAATGCATCCGTACTTTTGTCGTAAACATAATTATTTGATTGCGATTACGTTTTGACACTTAAAACTCACGTCTAAACAACAACGGTTCCACTTGACGAAGTAATCGTAAGCCTTCTGGTAGTCGCGATGGTCTTCATACAGGATTCCGATGTTGAGGTACAGCCGACATGCTAAAAGGTGCTTCTCGCCGTAAGCCTTCATGCACAAGTCGTGGGACAGAAACAATTGCTAAAATAGAAGGGAATTTAGACAATTACAATAAATACAAGCAGGTTGTAAAACTTGTAATCGTGTACCTGACAGTATTGAGGTAACTAGAGTCTGCGAATGACCAAGCTGAACGAAACCAAAAAGTCCAAAACGTTATCTGGTATTCCCAAACAGCTGGTGTTATGTGACTAGGCTGGTCAAATTTAATTGGGTCTCAGCTAGTCAGCTAACGCCATTAGCAGAAAATCTCAAACTACATAAATGACAGACTATCTGACGCTGTCCATTGGGTCAACCAGGCAGCCGCAATCAGTCGTGCTTCCAGCGTTGATGACATATAACTATCTATTCGGAAGTACAAGCCCACAGGCCTACTTAAGGAACATCAATTACTGGGATAATAAACAACGATGGCCGCGAGATATCGTATACAAAGAAATCCAGGTTGGGCTGCACACAATAAATCAAAAATTGATTTATATAGTGTCATTGTGAAAGTCCCGTACATCTGTAAATAACGTGACGCACAGAAGGCTCAATGTCCTTGCAGTAGCAAATGCAGCAACCGCGAAAAAAGACACGCTAGTGATCAACATAATAGATCACTGGCAATATCAATACTGACATTAAAAAGTCACGCTTAAGCCGCGTTTATGGATGCCCGACAAACGGACAGTTTTCTTGACGTACGTCTGATTTCCTCAACCTTTTCAACTGTCGGGGCAAGTCGGCCATGCATAAACGTGTTTGCTGTGTCAATTACTTGACGTACGACGTGGTTGAAGCATGGTTGAAGAAACTAGTTCATGCGACAGTTGAAGAAGTCGCAGGCATTGTTCTCCCTGAAGGTGTTGACACTTCAGACGATACCGCCGTTTTGACCTCGCTATCTTCGTCGCTGGACGCCATCTTGCTATGAGGGGGCAAACGTAAACAATAACGGCGAGAAATCAAAAGGAGACGCTGATTGGTTGAAGAATCACGCGGTATTTTTTTGACGTCTAGAGTTGTTAAAAGTCGGGCATGCATAAACGGCCCTTTATGCATCAATTTCTGGTGTTGATTGGCTTGACATATCCTTCAACTTGACCCCGTCGACGACAAGTGACGATGGTTGAGGAGACGGGCATGCATAAACGCGGCTTTAGATATGCTAAATTAATGCGAGGCTATAATAGCCAGATGTACAGTTTTCAGAATACACTTCGCTGCGTATCAATTACTTGGCAAACAAAGAAGGCTGAACTAATGAAAGAACGGAGTGCACTACACGTATTTCATGATGTATCTTCTGAGCCTGAATTATGAAAGAGTTAGATTGGTCAGCGTCAAACAAAGGGGCATCAACACGTCATGACCGACGAGCAACAGAGCTCATGACTTGGCCTGGATTTGTTCACCACAACCTCGCCCTTCGGAATTGGTCACCGGATTGCCTAACACTTGGACGTCCTAGCTTTGGGTGGATTTATGTTCTTGGTCACTGATCCTGAGACATGCTGACGAAGTTCTTGCGGACTCTGCATGATGGTTTCCTATCGTACTTAACTACTTCGCTAATTCTATTCCTATTTCTCCTTTTATGGTTGCAGGTGCGTGACAGCAAGCGGGTCTCAGGATTAAGATGAGGAATAAACGTACCTTGCTCTTCTCTTCAAAAAATTGCGAATGCCGTGGATTGATAAACGACTTTGTCATGATCGCCTCGGCCAAATGCCCAATGTCGTTTGTCTAAAGGAGGATCGCAAACGACGAATAAGGTGAAAAATATCATAACGATGATAAATCATGAAACCTGTCTAGGACGACCACCTTACGGCCTGTAATTTTTAAAAACAGATAAACCGTAAGTTTTAAAGAAATCCCAAAGTAAAAGCAACACGGATACGTAGGGTCGTAGGCCTCTACATGATTAAAGTACTATTCTATGTCTTAGCTTCAACAGACATTGGCTTTTTACGGTCAGGTGACCGCTATATA
>OFHS01001285.1:0-28856 GCA_900245855.1 Calvadosia cruxmelitensis
TTCTATAGAAATCAACCTGGGCAGAAGGGCCACCTGTCTATAAAGACCACTCTTCATAACCCCGACATGACACTTTCTATAGAAATCAACCTGGGCAGAAATGCCACAGTCTATAAAGTTCATTTTCCTCAGATCCCAGAGGTGACCGTTATGGACAGATTTCACTGTATGTCCCCGAGAAAAGCCTACAGTTTCACAGATAAGATAGCATCACTTATTCCTAGGAGACGAGTACATGGGGAAGAACCCAGGTACTGACTATGATTGATAGATAGATTAATTGATTCTTTTTAATAGAAACTAGACAGGAAGTGAGTTGCTTAGTCTGCATTTTAAGTCATGCTGTATTGATTGTGAATGTTCTTGTGAACCTTTGAATCCCACAAAAGTATGAAGAACATTTGTCCATCCATTGCAGCTACCTGACCTGGATTCATCACCTTCCGACACGAATATCAGCGAAAGTGAAAAACAGAAGCTCAAGACAGAGATCCTTGAACTGAGGCTAGAATACGAAGAAGAGGTTAGCTACATTCTTCTGAGAAAGCCGAAATTGCCTCTCTCTCTCTTTCTCGTTACCAAACCTATATAGATAATGGATATTAAATGTGAAATTGTCAGACTAAAATGCCCCGGCAGCTGCTGTAGATGGTACTTTCAGGGGCTCATGGCTTGGTTCAACTGTCAATAGGATGTTGTCCCTCCCTCAGCTGGTGCCTGCCAATGTCACAAGCTCCCAATTTGCTTCTTATTTATTACCCTACCTTGAAATTCATTTAATAAAAAGTCAATCAAAGGTTGAATGTATGATATTACTTGAATGGTTGCTTTCCCTCTGGACCCGCCCTTGTTTTGTGTGAGCTTTGACGATTTTTCACTACAGACAGGTTGCTACTACAGTGAAACCTCGTTAATATCACTACGGTTTCCCAGTCAAAAATAGTGATAATAAGCGGGTCGTGGTATTAAGCGGGTACAAATAGTTGATTTAGACAGAGCATGCTTCTCAAACTGAAGTGATATTAAGCGGGTTGTGATATTAACCGAGGTGATATTAACGGGTTACACTGTATACAGAAGTGGTGACTATCACTTATCTTGCCCTTTGTTGATGATGTTGAATGTTGTATGAAACTGAATTGTTGGTGATTTTGCAGCTCCTTAAATTACGGAAGGACTATGAGGCTCGCCGAGAGGATTACATGACAGAGCTGGAGGAGATTAACGATGAAGTGGCACGTAAAAGGTTAACCACACAGCATGAAATTCAGCTCTCTACCATTGCTACCTTTACGGCTGTTTGTTGGCAATACTTGCTAGTATGAGCTGTTGATCACTGGTCTTTATTGTAGGCTTCTAGCTGGGAGAGGTATGTCAGAGGCAGATGTCGATGATGCTTTCGAGACTAAACTACAACAACTCAAACAAGAAAAGGTATAAATTGGTAGTATTTATTTTTATTTTATGTGATATAATTATGTCATCAAATATAGTAAACAGCATATTTTGATAGGCCTGTATAAGCTACAAACGTTACTCTGACATGTTGTTTGCCGGTACTGGTCAGTTTTACAGGAAAGATGGATATGCATTTTAGATTGTTTGATACCTTTCCAGAGATCAAAATTGTTTCTGCTGTTTCCTTTGTTGAGATTGTGCATGATCCATCCTTCTCATCTTGGACAACTCGAATATCAATCATTCAATCAATAATCTTTATGTATAGAGGGTACATCCAATAATCTGCAAGGTTTGTCTCCTTTGGGACCCTCTTGCCAATGGTTCAAAATTGATTACACTTGCAGGACAAACTATAAAAATGTTAAACATGGTACAAATCTACTAACACTACATTTGTAAATTCAGGTTAAGCTACTAAATGTCCACTCTCTGTAAAGTGAAAAGTAGCAAAAATCTCCAATTTGGGCGTTAACTGTTGCAATCTCAATGAAATGGAATATAAATAAAAGGAAAGTATAAATTGTATATAATGATGTTGTAGGGTTGAACCGAACATACTAATTTGAACCGATCCGATCACCTACCGATTTACAAGTTAAACAACTGATCACGAACCAATCACCGATCAATCATCAAAGAAAACTGAAAAAAAAATTCAAAAGAACACTTCACTAGTACGTCTATTTCGTGTGAGCTCCTGTTGTTTTGTTCACAATTATGAATAACGCAATCCATGGAACGACTCTGGAACGTCGAAAATTGTAATCTACGTTGAGTTTCGATGGATTGCTAGAGGCTTGAACACTATAGCAGCAAATATTGGCAAGTTTAGCTCTCTTTGTGTTGATCTACAAACTAACAGTGTGTATGATTGTATCATCTTGTCTTTCGGTGAAAATATGCATGTGTTATTACAAAATTGCATGTTCGGTTACTTGTTCGGCCAGACGGGACCAGATCGGTTTTACCGATCAAGACCAATCACCACTTGATCGGCACCGATCAAACAACTTTTCGATCGATCGGTGCAACCCTATGATGTTGTCATTTATGATGAATCGATGTATCCCATTTTGATTTTCATTCCATTCCTTTTTTATCATCATTACAAGTCCCTAGTGATATCAAACATGACCTCATCATGCACAGGGCAATAACATCGAAGTGGCTGCTCTATAGGCGTGGTCGCCAATACAGGTTTGTTTGTAACCTAACGAATGTTAATACGTTTTAATATTATTTCTACTTCACAGGAAGAGATTAAAGAATTTGAAGAAATGCTGAAAAGTCGCAAGGAATTTTGCCTTGAGCAGCAGCAACAGGTACGGTGGCCATAAATTATGACAACAATGAATTGACCGTGATATTGACTGATGGCGTAGAGGTGCAGACAAAGATCACATGCTTTTATAAGAATTTTTGCTCAGCGCTAAGTACTAAGCAATGTTTTTACTGGAGAAACCAATAGACAAGCTCTCAACATTTAATGATGGATTGAATGAAATTCGCTGTTGATTGTTTGAACACATAACCCTTTCAATTGATCACACAAGGACACAGTAGGTCTAATATGTAAACCAATAATACATTGAAAATTAGAAACACATTTTGTTAATGTCATATAGCTTAGCCACTAGTCAGTCAATTTGCTTCACTTTTCAACAGCTGAGTACAACTTTTTTATGAGCCAAAAAATTGTTTATAAAATGTATCATTTGCCATGCATGCATAGTCTAGGCTACAGTGAAACCTGTCTATAACGGTCACCTTTGGGACCTGAGGATAATAACCTTTATAGACAGGTGGCCTATCTGTCCAGGTTAATTTCTATTGAAAATGTCGTTTTGGGATTACGAAGAGTGGCCTTTATACACAAGTGGCTGCTCTACAGAGGTGACCGCTGATACAGGTTTGAGTGTATCTCAATGATTATATAAGCAGCGACATGCATCAAGAGAGTAGAGATTGTGTTTGCTATGTACCTCTACTGAGCGACCAATTGTGTTAAATTACCACTCTCAAGTAATAACTGAAGTTTAATACCACTCGATAGGGATAAAGTAATTAAGGTGTATCTGTGTGTAGAATAGGAGCTATGTATATTATACTATAATTTCTATAGGTTGGAGGACCTCAGGGGAGATAAATTTGTTTTGTATACTGAGCTACCCTCGGAGAATAAATCGAATGATAATACAATTCAATGTACCCCTACTGTACATAGGGTGCTAATACTTATCTTAACCGACCGTTGTAACTATGCATTTCAAAATAATTCCAATTGAAAGGACATTATAAGAAGCAATACTAGGGAAATTATTACCAGATAATGTGAAAAAATGATTGAAACATTTCTCAAGAGTTAGATAACGTATTTCTCATTCATCTTTAGTTCACTTTATCTCAACCAAAAACTGCAAATTGTTTGTAGTAGGATTCAAGTAAATGAAGAAAGAAATCTACTGTTTGTATAATGACAATGACATTAAGGATGGTTTGCTTGTCAGTAGTGTATGGAAACATGATAATCTAACTAATTACCCTGCTAAAGTCAACCTGTATTGGCAGCCACCTGTGTATAGAGGTCACTCTTCATGACCCCCAAAGGACACTTTCAATAGAAATCTACCTGGACAGAAAAGACCACCTGTCTATAAAGGTCATTTTCCTCAAGTTCTAAAGGTTGCCATTATAGACAAGTTTCACTGTATTTTTCATTTGAAATAGTCAGACTAGACGGTTTTTGCTTTCCTTGTAGGTGGACGACTATGAAAAGTATTTGGATCGACGACACGAATCTTTAACAGATAAGGAAGAAGACCTGAAGACTCTACAAGACGTAAGACTGCATTCTGCTGTTCCACTCAAGATGCTATTGTGTAAGTGACAGTTATAAGTACTGCCGGATTTACCGACATGAAATGCTTTTCAGGAGCTTCAAGAGTTGTCAGTTGCACTTCGACGTCGAGAGAGGGAATTAAAAGAGAAATCAAACCGAATAAGTGTTGAGGAAGAAAGGATTCGTCCAAGGTGCGTACAGTCAAACCTGTATTAGTGACCACCTCTATAGAGCAGCCACAAGGCCACTCTTCTACCCCAAAAATGACACTTTCGATAGAAATCAGCCTGGACAGAAAGACCACCTGTCCATAAAGGTCATTTTTCTTAGGTCCCAGAGGTGACCGCTCTAGACAGGTTTCACTGTAGCATGTTCACCGTTGATTCATGCTTTGGATTAGCTTGTTCGAGTAGAATAACTTCATTAGATGGTTAAGTTTTGTTTGAAGAGGAGTGCTAAATCGGAAAACATAAGACTAGTTATTCTTCTTGATATAAATGCAACATTTTAACTATCAGAATACACTCTAATATAAAGTAACTATAACCCTTGAGATTACTTCACAAAAAAGTAATTGATTACACTTGAAAATTACTCGAAAAGTAACGATTACCGGTAACGCGTTACTTTAGTAACGATTACTTACAGCTCTGCTGATATGTGATATTGTCCTGGTATTGCTCTGATTGGATACCTTGTATGTTATATAATTATGTGCCATGATCATTAATTGGGTTGTAATTTTGTATTTGCATCTAAAATGATTTTATAATTCGTACAAAAGTCTTCACGCCAACATTGTCAACACATTCATGTTTCAAAGTATCTCATGTGTGTAATTGGTCATTGGTAGAATAGTAAAATGCTAGCTACAGTTTCTCTGTTCAGTGAGATAATTGCTAATTATGCTAATGTGATTACGGTCAACCCTGTTTAGAAGGACCATTCAAGGACCGATGAAAGAGGTCTCTTTGTGTAGGCTGTCGCTTAGAACAGGAAGCGTTTCAGAATAGTTAGTAATTTTATCATTTCATCTAAAAATCGATGTCTTGGTGAATCCTTTGTGATAGACCATTTTCACAAGCTACCATTTTGGAAAAAGCAAGTGCATTATGGGAAATGTTGATGTCTCTAATTTCGGAATACGGAGAAAGTTGGCTTTGATACTGTCATACTGATGCAGATTTCTTCAAGCTTAAAAACATAATTCCCGTTAATATTATGGGTCAGAAACTCAGTCCCCACAATGCACTGGTTTTTCCTGTAATGGTAGCTCGTGAAAAAGGTCTATTGTCTACGGTGTGTTTTTCAGGTGTGATTGTAACCAATCAAAGGAAGAAACTGACGGGCATATCATTGATCTCAGAGGTGAATTAGAGCGGACAAGAGAGGAGCTGGCTGAATCGAGAAGAGAAAATGAAAATTTGCAAACCAAGGTGAGGTGTCTTTTTCTGGTGTCTTTCTCTGTCAAGATGAGCAAGACTTGATGGTTCGCCAAACTCATAATACGGGAGGCAACAACAAGATAAATACCACGTGAATTTTACGTTTAATTTTCAAACTAATTTAACGTGGTTTTAAGAGTTTCACTCCCGTTGCTCTCTCAACCTCTTCTCTTCTCTTCTCTGTTCCACAAGCACATGTTTTTAATTATACGCATACATTAACCACAACGAGGCGCGTTAGAAAGAGACTGATTTAATATTTTGATACCTTCAGAGTCTCTTTACAGTGCTTATAGCTTCTTTTGATTTAAATTCTTTTTGAACGCTAGCTTGATTTTCATTGACTATCCTTTGGACAAAGTGGCTGTCGCAAATTCAGGTTCTACCGTTCTATCCATCGCTACATCGTTTAGATGACATCGCATCCGCGTGATCAGTCCATGTGAGAAACCTTTTAAGATTCTTATGTGAGCTCAAATAACAGTGTTTGGTTGAACTTATTCACTAATTCAGTTGATGTTATAGTCGGACAGAATGTCACGTCTCTGCTTTTGTCATCCTTTCCATATTCTACAATTGGGCGTATATAGGCCACCTGTGTATTAAGGCCACTCTTCAAATAATGACACTTTCTATAGAAATCAATCTGGACAGAAAGGCAACCTATCTATAAAAGTTATTTCCTGAGGTCCCAAAGGTGACCATTATAGACAGGTTTCATTATATTTATACAACAACAGAGCGTGTATTTGTATTACAAGCCTCAATGTAGATGGAGAACCTCTGACTGCATCTTCTGTTTAATCAAAATTAACACCCAAATGTTGAACACCCTTGGGTGGCTGACTGGCTGAGCGTCAAAGCCAGGATCAAATTAGTTCTCCTTGATGCACAAAATCCAACACAATGAAGCTCCTCCTCTGGTCAGAGACCTCTTCCAACGTCCTTTCTCCAACAGAACACGCTCCTCCACAAATAATAACGTCTGCATCACGTCAAGCGATCGCCACTCTTTCCAGGCTGCTGGTGCCCATTTGTGAAATAGTCTGCCATCGCACATGAATGTGATCACTAGCATGTTCAGGTTTAACAAAATGTTGAAGACCCTCTCTAGACCTATGTGAAACGTGGCTTACTTGAAAGTACAAGAAAATGTAGATTTAAAAAGGAAAAAAGGAAAGAAGACTATATGCAAAAAAAATTAAATAAAAATATTTATGTATGCTAATACACCTATACTTGTAAATGTAAACTTATTGAAATTGTGAATAAATGATGATGATGATGATGACGATGATGATGAACATTTTGTAGGTATCGTCATGCGAGGCGGAGAACCGGCGACTTCAGACGAAACTCAAACAACTCGACAGTCAACTTTCGCTGCAACTTCGCATCAACGACAAAGATAGGAGATCATCATTGCTTCCTGCGCACTCAAATGGTAACCTAGCAACCATGTCGAGTCATCAGTTGACGTCAAGTACGTTGACAGAAGAACGAGATGGAGAACCACAACACAGACAACTGAGTCGGACGTGCTCCATTATGTGACTCAAAATGAGGACATGTACTTAATCAATATCTATTTAAATTCACATGTTGAGTGTGTTAATTTATTTCTATTCATTTTGCTACTATGAGCTGATGATATTTTTAATCATTGCTTCGCTCTTATCCTCGTCTTTTTTCTGGAACGGTCAAAAGAGTCGCAAATGCACATGATATAATTATATTTCTGGACCACTACGTAACTATTAAACGAACACCTGTCTTAAGTGACCACCTGTCTTGAGTGCCTGTCTTGAGTGACCATCTACTTTGAGGGACCATCTGTCTTAAGCGGTTACCTGTCTTAAATGACCACCTATCTTAACTGATCACCTGCCTTAAATGACCACATGACTTGAGTGACAACCTATCTTAACCTTTGCCGCCCACAGTTCTTATTTGGCAACATGAAGTTTTGGACCTTTTGTTTAGCATCGTTTGGCTGTTTGGCTCCCAAACAATCTGAAGCTAAGTGAGATTTATACGGCAGCCCGATGAGACGAAGTAACTTCGTAACATGATGTTTTTTTAAGCAGGACAATCATGCAGCCACCTCTCTTTAATGGTCACCTGTCTTCAGTTGCCACCTCTCTCAAGCGGCCACCTTTTGTTTAGCAGTCATCTGTCTTGAGACCCTCATTTTAACAATCATCTGTGTTGAGCGGTAACCTACCTTCAGATACCACCTGTCTCGAGCGACCACCTGCCTTTAGATACCATCGACAACCCTATAATGCGCAAATGTCTGTCGGTTTGTATGTTTGTATTTTTGTTTATTTGTTTGTTTGTTTGTCGGTACAAAACCGGGTGTAAACTTGATGTTTAATAATGCAAATTGGCACAGGGAAACTAACGGGACCGTGGTTCAAAAGAGCCACTTCGAAGCCGAGCTATGTTCTCTGAAAGTTTGATGAAATTATCGCTGTGGAATTGGCACCTCCAGTTCGCTGTGCTTGCCGTGGCGAACCGTTGCGCTCGAATGGTTGGAAAAGAATCAATTTCAGTGCTTTGGGAGCTGCGATGCTTTGTTGCAATGTCAGTCTAAGCAAGGATGAATGCAAACGCTGCTTGCCATGATAGCAAATCATTATGCAGAGAAGCGACGGCCAGCAAGTTTAACGCAGACACAAGATTAATTTGGTTTGGTCCACAGGATATTATAAAGGAATTGACTTGTGGAGCAAGAGGTAACGTCCAATAGCAAGCAATCTTTTCAATCTGTTGTACTTCCAAGTTACTAAGTTACATTCATTTGACTCCAATGATTTATTTTGAATTATTCATTTCCTACTTCAACTTCTAGAGAAAAACTGGCATTCAATGACCGTTGGTTGCTCTGTTCCTAATTACTGTTAATTGTGCTGCATTATTTCTGAACTTCCTTGGCTGGTTAAGAATATTTCTCATAGAAATTGTAGTTGACGGCATTAATTATAAATTTGATTCGATCGGGTGTTTGGCAAAACAATATCAAATATATTTACGGTTTTAATTTGAAGCTACTTGTTGCACTGCGGTGTTGATGAAATGGTTTTGACCAGCATTCGAAATCCACAGAATAAACGACAAAATACTGTCCGTATAGGATGCTAAACTTCAATCTTCGCATTACTAAACTTCATTCGTATTACTCGCAAGTGGAAGCATGTGTTGATGTTCAAAGTTTCTCTTATCAATGCGTTTCAACGTAAAACATAACAGTTATAATTTAAAACTTCACGTTAACCTCTTCTATCAGATTGCCAGTGATTCTTTTTGAGTTTATATATGAATAAAATCGTTGACTGGATGTCATGGCATTATATATTAAATTGATTCACAGTGTCGCCAGTTTCTGTAATCATTGTCTCAAAGATGTTAAGTTACTGGTTGCGTATATTCACCCGTAGTAATAATTAATTGAATATTTTAGACGTCTCTTACAGATTCGCATTTTAGAACATCTTATTTTAGAAGTTTCTTCGCTTTATCCTATTAATGATGTCGTACATCCTTTCAAATTGGAGGGCATAGTCGCACTAAATATAATATAATATTTCGCATGAATATGAGAGCCATGCAGAAAAATAATCCTCTGAACTTGCCTTGCAATCAACCTATTGCAAATTCTAACCAAACCTTAGAATAGTTGCAGATGCACAGGTTTGGTATTCTTAGTAGAGAGCCTTTGTATCACTTTCCTTTCAGGAGTGAATTTTACTCTTCTGTTGTTGGTAAACGGTTTTTAACCATGCTTCTGCCATTCAGGTTAAGCACTGCCTGTAAAAAGATTTGAAACTTTTCTGCCTACCTTCTTATGATAGCAATTATTTAATCGTACAGTTCATTTTAAGCATTCATAAATGCCTTCGTCTATCTTCTATTGTTTGGAATTAGGATAAAATTTGTTTAATTATTTCATGGGAAATGTCAAACGATTACAGTGAAAGCAATAAGTACCCTTTTGTGACAGAAATTGTTTAAAGTACCGTTCTGTGGATACTTCAGTACTAATTTCCATTGCCATCAATGAGCAAAATACAATATTCAATAAACCTGTATTGGGTGACCACCTGTTGGCTGTTGTGAAGCCACCTTTCACTTTTATACATTCTCGATATCATTTATATGATTTATAATGTTCTTAAAGTTGATCTTACTATGTTCAGGCAAGAAGTATTGTTTCTTGGGCTAAAAAAAGGAGAACTGTGTTTTGTATCGGACTAATTAACATCCCCTGCAATGGGACTAGCAACGACGCTGGACGCTGGATATAATTTCCGAAGTGTTTCATCAAATGTGGGACACACAGTGAATATTTTTCGCGATGGTAATTGCATTTTCACTGATATATTGTACAGTAATATGACATGGCTACCTCTCTGTCTAGCAAACGATGTGCTGGTCTGCTTGCAGCAGAGGACTCTCAGTCTCAACGAAATGTAACTGCCATTTGTCGGTTTAGTTGTCGTAGTGTAGTGACCGGAGTAATGCGCACAACCAGGCTGAGTGCTGTAGAATCACAAACTGATATAGTTCACAAGAGCACAAGATTACACCACAAACGATCACGTGACATATACGATTACGAGGTAGCCAATCAGGGCACTACATCGTAGCTCAATATACTTGTCTGCGTGTAGATTTGAAAATTCTGTAAATGTCCCTCTTCTTTAGCAATGCATATTGGATATAAGCGATGAATTTGTGTGGAAGTTAGCAGTCTACAAATAGGCAAAACACTTCTCTAGAGTACAATTTAGAGAATAAGTAGTTTTGCTAATAGATAGGGAAATTTTGCCAAGCTCCTCGAAAACCAATTTGATTATAGCCGTCTTCTGCGGAATTCTGTGCAACAACATACCAACAGGTAATAGCAATCCCCAGTCTCCATTTCTGGAAAGCCCTTTTATTGCAATGGATCTATGCGCAACTTGTAAAGTCTTCGGAAATCCTTGCATAAAAAGCAAAGTAACAAAGGATTCCAGATTGTGAATGTCTTTGCCATCAGGGATTGGGAACTGAGCACAATATCTGGTATTTTGTAATTGACGTTGGCCATGCTAATACATGCTGATACGGCGTATGGTCCCCATGCTAAACAGAATCCAATGGTCATCAGTATAATCATACCAAACATGTGCTGTTGAATGCGTTTGCTGTGCAATGCCATCACAGACTGTTCTCCCTGCGTTTGCTTTGCACGCAGCGTCAGTCGCCGTAGCTCAAAGACAGTTGCGGTGCTAGTACTCAATATAACGCACAGTGGAATTATGAAGCCAAAAACAAGTATTAGTGGAAGAACAGATTTGTGTCCAGGCCTTTTCTCTCTCCAATCGAGGCTACAGTTCACTCCCAGTCCCTCTAACTGATACGAAGAACCGCCAAAGATTGGCAGCAAGCTAAGAAAAAGTGGAACGACCCATGAAATAGCAATCGCAGAGGACACGGCCCGTGGAAGATTCAATTCTTTCAAGCGGAAGACATTTATAGATAGGTATCTCTCCGTTGACAGGAAGGCCAAATGATAAATTGTGCCCAGTCCCCCAAAGGCTGCAGCCACTCCATACCAATTACAACCGAATCGACCGAAGATCCATCTCCGTTTGATCGATGCTGCGATGCCAAGTGGCGCTCCAGAGAAAAGTAAAAGTAACTCACAGAAGGACATACTTAATAATAATTTTTGATATGGAGTGAGACGTTTGCGATATCGGATGTAGACTTTCACGATTAGGACATTGAGCAATAAGCTGCCGATCCACGCGGAGGAGAGCACTGTAGTGTGAATGTAGAAAAATACTTCATATTTGTCGATGGGCTGTCCAGTCGAATTGCGCATGTCCGTTATCGATCCTTGCTGCAGGAACCCTGGAATCGAGATAATAACATGTTGTTTCAGTAGAAACAAGACTAAAAAATGCATACTGCTCAGTTGTTACTGAAATGCATTACGATACGATGCAATTGTTCCATACTCAAAGGGGAATAACTTGCTGTGTTATGCATGGGCAAGATATCATTTCAGTCCAATACGAGGTACTGTACATGAAGACACTTATATGGCCGACATGAAACTATTCTCAAAGTTGGAAGTCATGATAAGGTATTCTCAAATCTTTTGGTGCCATCTATTCGACGAAAAATCGACTAACAAACCGCAGCCCTTATAGTAGAGCTCTGTCAATCACCAAATGATTTTAAATGTATAGGTATTAATGTTGGTATATACACTAACATGTCAGCTACTTAATAATTGATGGCATTATAATGTAAAAGATAGTTTAACTAATCGATTTTCAGTTTCTTCGATTAGGGGCTGTATGTTTCTGCTCAGCTACGTACGGCTTCCAAGACTGACTGGAATCAATCCTTTCCAACCATTCAAGCCCAACGATGTGCAGATGTTTGTAGTTTCCTATGCCAATATGCCATAATTATTTGACTTCGGGGGTGTATAGGGGGTCACTGGAGCGATAGAACTTTTGTAGTGCATAGGCTAAGTCTTTCTCGCTCAGGTTCAATCAGGTTTAATCTGCAATGGGCCGCACACTGTGCCCAACTCGCACACATGGCTCCTGAAGTCGTTCGGAACGACGGCGGTCACACCTCGGGTGGCGGCATCTGTCTGCCGGCTAAACTGCGTGCGGGTAGGCGGTCGGGGGTCCCCAGCTGACGAGGGAGCAACGTCATCTGCCCACACCTCAGTGCAACATCATCAGCCACTGCAACCAGCTGTAATTGCAGCGGACTAACCAGGTGCTGCAGTCACTCCAGTGGTTGCGCGTTGCGGTTTCCGTGCCTATGATCATCTCTGGATGTCAGGAGTAGAGGGTGGGCCTGGGATTGCACACCGCACCATCACTGTAATACTTAACGCGCGGGTCATCTCCTTTTGCTGTTTCATCTCCACGATATCGCTCACATCACCAACACTGACTTATGGGAGGAACAGGCCAGGAACAGGTCACGCTGAAGCACGATCTGCCACAAGGGAACGTCTCGCCCACCTGGCCGCCCATGATCGTCACAACGCCGCACTTCATCCACAATCGCCGTGACAACCTCATCGCACCTGTCCTGAGCGGATCAGGCTGGGCAGTCATCACAGACACAAACCCACAATAGCCAGCAGCTGGTAGTACAGATTCGTCGGTCAGACGAAGACTGAATCCATCATTAAACCTTGACCTGGTTAAGCTTTGGCATTGTCCAATGTGTTTCGAAAACCGGGAACAACCAGAACCGTGTTGTTTTTCAGGGGTTGGAAAGTCTGTACTTTCTAATGAGCATAGCTCTTGCCGTGTTTTGAACAGGCAAATTAGCATACATAACTACATACATTATATAGATTCATACAAACAAACAGACAGACACTTGCGTAACATTATAATCTGTATATGGCATCACGTACATGATATGTCTCAGTTTGTTGCTTCTCGGCTTCAAGTTATCCAGCCATTATTTCATGAACAATCTACATGTTGTCATAATACTAGCCATATAGGTTGCTTCAATTCTATACTAATTACAATTAAGTCCACTCAGTCACCTAGATTGCAGAGCAGTAAGAAAGCTAGTTACTTGAAAAGTTACTGCCTTGGTAACTCTTTCAAGTAGCTGCTTACTTTCACAGAAAGTAACATGTATAAGTGACACATTTTCAAAGTAGCTGGTAAGTGATGACATCTACAAGCTAATTACTAATTAGTTTGAAATTGATTAAATTTCTGTTTCCGATTCTTTTATCATTGGTATTATTTACCCACAATATTTTCAGAGCGTTTAAACGTGCTAGTCGAAACCTACCACTGGTAAACGTCTGACTTACAAACAACACACTGAAATTGCGACAACATAAACAGTAAGAAACTCCACGACCTACCTTTATAGCAGTTGATTTATTTGAGTAATTCCCAGAATTTCTTTTCTACAGCCAGTAGTTTGTCAAGACAGATTCGCCTTTCTTAACGTTGGCTTCTACGGTCACCAAGTTGACTTGTAATGTAGGCGTGCTGTAAATAACTGGTAAATATATGTTACGTGCGATGATGACGTGCCGGCTTTGAGTCTATGAGATTAGGCTGCCCATGGCTGTTCCGTTTTCCACGCAGAAATTGCATGGGTCTGTATTACGTCTTAATGTTACGTCACGTTATTTTTCGGCGTTCGACCGCCCAAAATTGATTCTGTTTTAGGAGCATCTAGGATAAAGATGTGTAAGAGTCTGCACACATTCTCCACCTCACAACACAAAGAAATTATCGTACGTTTTCTTGGACTTCTAGCGATTCGACAATTATAAAATCCGCGACGATTGTTGTACTCAACACATAAATTTCTGTTATCTCGTGGAAACTGGATCACCTGATTACCGGCTCATCAACGTCAGGGGCGGTCAGAGTTTATCTATAAAGCACAAAACTACCAGCCAAATCGATCACAGTAGACACATAAAATTCAAAGAATCCATCCCACAGTGATAACTTCGTCGAGAAAACACGGCTCTTCACCAAGGCAGTCTTTTTACAAACGGCCCAGCTAGAATCTACATCGATCTGCATTGTTCAACTTCAATTGACCTGTTAGAGTATTAGTGCTGTCTGGAGTGTTCATAAAACAGCGGACAACCAGAGCCTTGTTGTTATTTACCAAGAGGTATGAAAATCCTTGCTTGCTAATTATTAGCAAATACCGGGTTTTGCAGATACATAAATACATGTATATATCAGACAAGCCGACAGGTAATTGAATAACATGTGGCGGGCGGGGACGCCATAAAGCAACTGCCATAAAGGCAAGCCGCTATAGTCTATTGTTGTTTATTGTGATGCAATTTGAGTGTGTAATTTACTGTGTTCCCATGATGCACAATAGCCGTTTCGACATGACGGTGTGGCGACAAATGCTGTTGTTTCCATACATGGGGTGCTGGGTATTCGGAGATCTTACCACTCGTCTCGCTACAGCAACACATCAACGTCGCTTTTATCCCCAGTTGTTGTGTCAACCTTGGTGATGTTTTGCCAGTTGTTGCTTTTTACATGACGGGCAACAGCTGTGACACTTCAGTGTGTTTACAGTCTAGCGCCACAATCAGAAACAATGAAAAACCGATTAATTCTTGTTTCTATGAGGTCAAGAGCGTAGCCACAGTAAATAGTGAGCCAGACGGTTCTGTGGGTAGCTCATTATCATACCCGTAGACTTCAGATGACCATCTGCCTTGGGCGGCTACATGTTTTTGATGACCAGATGCCTTGGGCGTCTATTTGTCTTAATTGGTCATATTTATTAAGAAGGCACATGTTAAGAAGTTGTCTATCTCTAGTCAAATAACCATCTTTCTTGAGACCATTCCTTTTTGCAATAATCTGTGTTTAGCGACATTTGCTACATGAACTACGCCATTAATTACGGTCAGACGCAACGGGCAAAGTAGCATCAAAGAAAGACAGATCCAACATTCAATACATCACCATCTTGCTGTGTCCTCATTTTGGTCGGCTTTAAGGTGATGATGTCGTGGAGTGATTGTCGGGCGTAAGGCAGTCAGATCTCACGAAATGGCCTACAAATCCGAATCTCGTTAATCGGACAATAGCAAACCCTGACAGCTTCACACGTCTAAATTCAGCGGTGTAAGACCTCATTACGATGAGATCATCATGCGTAGTTGAGCAGAATCCTATTCCATAGTTGTGTGACACATAAATGTCAAACTTTCAGTTTCATGTATGTGTTTTTAATTGATAACAGTAAACGCAAGCAGTCGCAAGAGCTAAAAACTGTATAGTAATGCGTTTGTTCTTGACAAGAAAAACTATTTTGCAAATTACATTTTTCAGGCAAGTAAGTAATTACTTTCATGAGTATTTACAACACTGAATAAAATCTCGGCAAAATTCCATCACGTCAAAATTAGTGCAACACGGGTTCTTCTCGTCTTTGATTATTTCTAAACTGATCCACTCTGATATGAAAGAGCTACCTCTCTGTCTACGAAAAGGACTGTTAGTCTTCCTGCTCAGTCACCACGAAAGCCAGCTTCCATTAGTACGTTCTGTTGTCTTAACAACATAAGGTAAGTCCTGCTTCTTTAGCAAAGAGGATATGAGATAATTGCTGAGTTGGAGTAAGATATTTACACGATATTTATAAGTCCACGAAAACTTTTCTCTAGCGTACGGTTGAGGGAATATCAAGATCATAATTATGCTAAGAGAGAGGGAAATTTACCAAGCTTCTCGTGCACGCTGCTGCAATTCTGTGTAACAACATATCAAACAGGTAATAGCAATATCCAGTCTCCATTGCTGACAAGCTTTCTTCTTATTCCAATGCAGCTATGCATAGCTTGAAAAGTCTTCGGAAGTCCTTGCATAGAAAGCAAAGCAACAAAGGATTCCAAAGTGTGAATGTCTTTGCCATCAGTCCTAGTGAACTGATCACAATGTCTGGTATTTTGTAATTGACATTGGCCATGCTAATACATGCTGATACGGCGTATGGTCCCCATGCTAAACAGAATCCAATGGTCATCAGTATAATCATACCAAACATGTGCTGTTGAATGCGTTTGCTGTGCAATGCCATCACAGACTGTTCTCCCTGTGTTTGCTTTGCACGCAGCGTCAGTCGGTGTAGCTCAAAGACAGTTGCGGTGCTAGTACTCAATATAACGCACAGTGGAATTATAAAGCCAAAAACCAGTATCAGTGGAAGAACAGATTTGTGTCCGGACCTTTTCTCATTCCAATCGAGGCTACAGTTCACTCCCAGTCCCTCTAACTGATACGAAGAACCGCCAAAGATTGGCAGCAAGCAAAGAAAAAATGGAACAATCCAAGAAATTGCAATCGCAGAGGATATGGCCCGTGGAAGATCCAATTCTTTCAAGCGGAAGACATTTATAGATAGGTATCTCTCCGTTGACAGGAAGGCCAGGTGATAGATCGTGCCCAGTCCACCCAAGGCTGCAGTCACTCCATACCAATTACAACCGAATCGACCAAAGATCCATTTCCGTTTGATCGATGCTGCGATGCCAAGTGGCGCTCCAGAGAAAAGATAAAGTAACTCACCTAAGGACATGCTTAACAGTAACTTCTGATACGGAGTGAGACGCTTTCGATATCGGATGTAGACTGCGGCGATTAGGACATTGAGCAATAAGCTGCCGATCCACGTGGAGAAGAGCACTGTCGTGTGAACATAGAAAAATACTTCATATTTGTCGGTGGGCGAATCTGTCGAATTGCGCATGTCCGTCATCGATCCTTCCTGCAGGAACCCTGGAAACGAGATAATAATATGCTGTATCAGTTAAAACAATACTAACGCATTCTACTGTTCCATCGATGACCCTATAATACGCAATATCTGTCGGTTTGTTGTTTATTTGTTTGTTTGTTGTTTGTTTATTTGTTTGTTTGCTTGTTTGTTTGTTTGTTTGTTTGTTCGTTTGTTCGTTTGTTTGTAAAAACAATACCGAATCCTTGCACTGTTAATTCAACACTGATTATACTGTACAATACAAACGGTACTATTTTCCGTACTCTGAGGGGAACTTGCTGTGCTAGATGGGCAACTTTTATTTCTTTAATCTACATTTGCCAAAGCAACTGGTCAGATTGCAGTAGAAATTTTAATTTGTTTGATGAACTTTATCCCTTCGTATAATCTGTGCAATCGACCAAATGTAGTCCAAATGAATTGTCGGGTATACTTAATGATATGAGATTTGATCTCTGCAACCGGAAATAATACCAGAAAATTGCTTGGGCTGAAGTGAATTCAATTGTACTCTTACCTATGAGAGCCAATCTCATCCTACTCTTGTTTAATATCACGTACCTGAGAAGACTTACATGACCGACATGCAGTTGACGGAAATGAAGGTATTTGTAGTGGCTGATGCGTGGTCGGTGTGAACGTGATGTCGTCATTGCCCATCATTGTATAGTCACATGATCTTAAGAATATGTAGCTGTGTTATGTTGTAATCACTCTCTTTGCCGTTGTACTTCGTCATGTTAACAACTCCTTCTGTCTGTATCCTACGCTGTGTCTTACGACATAGAGTTCTGGCACCAACGACTATACAGTATGTTCTCCTTGGAACTCTGCCATCTCTCCCTGTCGTGGGACCAGCAACATGTCTCTAAAATATATGGAATGCAAAAGCCTCCATCTTTGTCTCTTACATGTTCTAAAATCTAATAGTGCCTTATAATCAACGCAAAATCGACTCATAAATACCTGCTCTTAGTAAAGCTCTGTCGACCAATAAATGTAGGTATTGATGTTGAAACATACGCTACATATCAATTAGTTATTAATTGATGGCAGTGTAGACATAAAAGATAGTTTAAACTGATCGTTTTTCTGTCTCTTGGAGTTGGAGCTGTATCTGAGCCAAGAAACAATGACCAATGGTCCAATGCAGCGTAGCAATTCCGACCAAGTTGTTCAAAGAAAATAGAAAATATCATATGAGTACCAGCTTCATGCTGATTGTTGTTCTACAGCTCAACTACGGCTTCCAAGAGACTGAAGTCAGTCCTTTCCAACAATTAGAGTCCAACGGTTGGCAAGGTCAAGCACAGCAAATCAGCCGTGCCTATCCCACAGCGATAAGTTGTTTAAAGTTGGTTCAGCTGCTCGTCAAGGTGGTTTTTCTAAAACGGCTCGGTTACGTTAGACAGACAGACACTTGCGTATGCAATATATAGGTATATATAGATGCCATCATTAATATTTCTCAGTTTGTTGCTTCTCGACTTCAAATTTAGGAATTATCCAGCCATCATTCCATGAACAATTTATTTGTTGCCATGGTTCTATGCAGACAGGTTGCCTCACTCTATATTAATTAAACATTGAGTCCATCCACGCAGTCACCTTGATCGCAGGACAGTAAACAAACTATGTTACTTGAAAAGTTAATGCTTTGGTAACTCTTTCAAGTAACTACTTACTGTCATGCGATGGCGCTGAATAGATTAATGACGTCACAGTATAATTAAGGATTCGTGATAACCATATCAATCATGTGAAGGTCAATGCCTTGGGTTATTCTGGATAGACTGTACGCTTGAAGAGCACACATCAACTTTATAGTGTGTTTGCTTTGACTTACATTGCCTTGTATATACTGTTGGATTCGTGACACCTACTTTTCACTAAAAGTAAAATGTATAATTATAACTAATGACACGTATTATGCAATCATAATATTTTTCAGAGCGTTCAAATTTGCATGTCAAACCCACGACAGACCATAGCAAACATCCTTAAGGATGCTCTAAGGGTCCTAAAAATATCAAGTGCCCTTCTCAAAGAGAGCTTATACGCACATAAAAGTAACTTAGAACTAGTAGCTGTAAGTTGTTATCTTTTCTGTTAAGTAAATAGTACCTGTTGGAAGTTACTTTTGTAAAATAAAAAACTTGAAGATAAATTTTCATTTCTAAAACAAAGTAATATAATTATTGTTATGAGGTAACTTTTACAGCCCTGCTTGATCAGCTGAGCTGTGACTTGCAAATCACACGCTGAAATTACGACAAAGAAACTACACGGCCTACCTTTATAGCAGTTGATTTATTGGAGTAATTTCCAGAGGTTTCTTTTCTACCGCCGGTATAATGTCAAAGGTGCTTGCACGTTTTTATATAACTTGCCTGCTACGGTCGCGAAGGTGACATCTAGTGCTTACTGTAAATGTCTGGCAATATAGGTTCCGTGCACTGATAACAGGCAGGCTATGAGTCTTTGGGATCAAAGCTGGTCATGCTTGTCCCGTTTACCACGCAGAAACAGCGTACGTTTGGAGTTCGTCTTTTTCAGCGTCCCGTTTTTCTTAGCGTTCGACCTCCCAAAAATATAATATCAGTTGTAATAGAACATCCAGGCAACAGTGTTCCAGGACTTGAGGTCATTCTAATTAATAGTGATTCCTCAAATACAAAATCCGCCACGTTTGATGTAACAAACACATAGGTTTCTGATGATATCTCGTGGAAAATGGATCAGCCCATAACCTGCTTATCCATGTCAGATTTAATCCATAAAGCACAACATCGATCACCGACAATAAAATCTGAAAAGCAAGTCGATCACGGCATGCGCCCTGCTTGCTTTGAAAGTAGTGGACAACCAGAGCTAGAGACTTACTATTTCTCAAAATTTTGACCACCCTTATACTCGCTAGTCGATACCTATGCTACGCGAGTGGCTGTCGGTTTATCGGTTTCTTTCTTTGTTTGTCAGTACAAACCGGGTGATACTGCTCAGTTGCAACAGTATGAGTTGCAAGCGTTCCGGAAAATTGGGACCTCGAATTTCTATGTGCTTGCCTTTGCAAACTGTTGCACTCAAATGGTTGGAAAAGAATTGATTTCAGTATCTTGGGTCTGGGTCTGCAGTGTCTGTCTGAGAAAAGATATGAATGCGAATTAACGCTCCTTGCCAAGACAGACAATTATTACGCAGAGGAGGGACGGCCACCAAGTTTAATGCAGACACAACATTGATTTGGTTAGGCTCACTGGAAATTTATAGAAGTTGATTTGTCGACGAAGAGATAACGTCCAATACCAAACAATATGTTGTACGTCCAATTTTTATTTGATTGTAATGATTACTACCGACCGCCTTTTCAGGCTACACTGTTAGAACAAAGGGTACAGATTGTGTATCCTTTTTTAAAGGGTACATATGTAAATATGTACCCCTGAAAAGGTACATAATTATGTCATATGTACCCGTGAATAAAATGCCTGAGCAACATATGTACACTTTTTGAAGTTCCTATGTACGTCTGTACCCCTAGAAAAGGTAGACATGCCATAAGTACCTTTTTACCTTGGCTGTGTACCCTTTTATTACAGCCTCATAAGAGTGGCCTTATCTGCATAATTATGCTTGTGATGTCACAGAAACTGACATTTTTGTCTAATTATTTCCAATAAAAGAGGACTTAGTACAAAACAAAGAAATTCTTGGTGTCTTTTTCTGTGAAATTTAATAAACATCATTTACTTTCCAATGACAAATTCTAATAAAGCAAATGTTTTAGGGCAGGCAAAGTTCATATCAAATCTACACTACTAAACTATGTGGAATGATTATGCAGCGGTGACACTCCCAATGTTTCTATAAGTGACATCGATGCCAGCTCCAGTCTTTGTAATCAGATGTCTTGAGATGGATTACAGAATGAGATGAAAAGTAACAATTAGTCAACGTGATATTGGCAAGTAATTGCAATAACAACATTTCTAGATCAATTGAAAGTACCTTGATTTTGCCTCTTTTGTCTCCCAATGAAATTGGTGTTACTATATTGTTACCCTGTTATTCTAAGGACTCAAGATCGTGCATCCATCCCTGAAACTTTCTGACCTATATTATCTTCGTCATCTTCGACTATATATAGCCGATCAAGCGCAAAATGAAATTGCCAACACAAGTGTGCATGTATTCAGATTGGCGCAAGTCCAATATTATTCAGAAAAACACACTTAATAGTGTCCCTGTACTTGTAATTTATGTATTTTATGCGTTAGTTTTGCAAATTTGTTGATCAGATTTAATGTGTTAGGTCCATCAGGCATGCATGGATTGCAAATGTGTATTGCAATTGCAAACTTTACAAGCTGCGAAAAAATGATAAAATGTAGAGAGACCTACTTTAACATAGCCATTTCACAAATGGTTTTTGATATTATTCAATAGAGAAATAACTATTCTGCCAGCAATGCAACTTAAAGCAAGAGCACCAGATTGCTGACGTCAAAAAATCAAACAGAAGAATGATCGAAAATGTAGTAAAGACGCCAAATGTAGTATTATTCCTGCAATATTCCACAAGACATGCTCTTCAAGATTTTTACACCAAAACAATCAATGTTTGACTCCGTGTTTCATGCAATTCAATCATGTGTTTTGTTTCGTATCTCCTGCAATACTGAGCCAATAATTATAATAAAAGATGATTTTCTATTTAAATTAACAAACAACAAATATAATATTAACATGTCAGCTCATAATCTTGCCTTTGTGGAAATCTTTGTCGTAGAATAATGTGAAAATGCTCTTTACACTCGAAGTAAAAGTGTATCCTCATCACCTTTCCTCGCCTCTTCACAAACCCTGGTCCACTGTTCGCGCCACGGCGCCCACCACCCGTCAATCAGAATAACTGTCGTCGTCATGCGTTCGATTCACCAAGCGAGTTTGAAAATCGAAAAATGATAAACCCTTTCGCTTGTTCGTTTGTTGCGTTGCAAAATTAATTCCACCTGCAAATCCAAAGCATTGCACTTTGTGTCTAAACTAAATCTGTTGCAGCAATGAGCTCATTTCCGAAGCCACAGTTATTCAATCAAAGTATACTGTAAGGAAAAGTACGGGCAATAAAAAAGCAGCTATACAAGACCTCAGCAGCTTGCTGCCATTACACAATCACGCATTTGCCTTTTGCTCGACGAGACAGGGGTACAGATGCCACAGGTACCTCAGTGAACCGAAAGGTAGACATGCGGAGTTTTGGGGTACAGAAATACGTATGTACATTTTCAAGAGGTAATACGTAAAGGGTTAGGGTACAGACGTACAACTGCACCCTGTGGAGAATGCATATGTACCCTTTGTTCTAACAGTGTAAGTCTTCTCCTTGGTCAGACTTAACGTTAGACCTCGTCGGAAAAATATTTTGCATTAATAAACTACTAATTTATGCAACGTGGTTTAAAGCAAACGCAAACAGGACAACAATCGCCGAATGATTTTGCTTTCTCTCTCGGATCTCGGTAGTTCAATCTGCACTCAAGTGCTAAATCAATCACAGAAACTGTAGATTGCGATCGAAAAGGTGAAACGTGAATGCAATCTCTGTTTCAGCCCAAACTAAACTTGAAGCAGTATGTTGGCTATCTATAAATATGTGATGCTGTAGCTCATGCGTTGGTGACTTCATGGTCAAGTAGCAAATGGTGTCATGCAACGATGTCCAGTGTACCCTTTAAATGAAGTGTTTCTATTTCTTTCTGGGTGCAATATGAATTTTGTTTCAAGTACAGTAATACAGTAGAACAAGGTATTAATCAGCAGCTGTACGAGTATTGAATTGTACTCTACACAAGAATCCGTTGAGACCAAACAGCCCCCATAATAGGCACTTTCAGAGCTATCAGAGGTTCGGTTTTTATGGGATAAAAACGGAAAAGACGAGAGAGTCTCGCACATTTTTAATGCAATATATTATACAGTATTATCCGTATAATGTTGCATCAAGTCATCAAGCATTCAGCGAGTGTTTTCGCGTTGTTACTTTTAAACAGACACATTGCAATATGAAATAACTATCTTTTTGTCAAGGAAACAGAATGTTGATCTTCCTGCTGCAGAGGATTCTCAGTCACCACGAAAGCCAGCTTCCATTAGTACGTTCAGTTGTCGTAACATCATTAGTTAAGTCCTTCTTCTTTGGCAAAGAGTATGTGATATAAGTGCTGAGTTGGAGTAATATATTTACAAGTCTATGAAAATTTAAGCTTTTCTCTAGACTATGATTGACGGAATATCAGGAACTATTCTAAGAGGATGGGAATTTTGTCAAATTTTTCATCAACTAATTTGATTATGGTCGCCTTTGGCAAAAATCTGTGTAACCACATGGCCAACAACTTGGCAACAAGTTGGCAACAAGTAATAGAAATCCCCAGTCTCCGTTTCTAGCAAGACTTCTTTTTATGTTTACTCCAATGGCGCTCTGCGTAGCTTCAACAGTCTTCGGAAATCCTTGCATAAAAAGCAAAGCAACAAAGGATTCCAAAGTGTAAATGTCTTTGCCATCAGCCCTAGTGAACTGATCACAATGTCTGATATTTTGTAATTGACGTTGGCCATGATAATACATGCTGATACGGCGTATGGTCCCCACGCTAAACAAAATCCAATGGTCATCAGTATAATCATACCAAACATGTGCTGTTGAATGCGTTTGCTGTGCAATGCCATCGTAGACTGTTCTCCCTGCGTTTGCTTTGCACGCAGCGTCAGTCGGCGGAGCTCAAAGACGGTTGCGGTGCTGGTACTCAATATAACGCACAGTGGAATTATGAAGCCAAAAACAAGTATCAGTGGAAGAACAGCTTTGTGTCCAGGCCTTTTATCATACCAATCGAGGCCACTATTCACTCCTAGTCCCTCCAGCTGGTAGGACGAACCGCCAAAGATTGGCAGCAAGCCAAGAAAAAGTGGAACAATCCAAGAAATAGCAATCGCAGAGGACACGGCACGTGGAAGATTCAATTCTTTCAAGCGGAAGACATTTATAGATAGGTATCTCTCCGTTGACAGGCAGGCCAGGTGATAGATCGTGCCCAGTCCACCCAAGGCTGCAGTCACTCCATACCAATTGCAACCGAATCGACCGAAGATCCATTTCCGTTTGATCGATGCTGCGATGCCAAGTGGCGCTCCAGAGAAAAGAAAAAGCAACTCACCTAAGGACATGCTTAATAGCAACTTTTGATATGGAGTGAGACGCTTTCGATATCGGATGTAGACTGCCGCGATTAGGACGTTGAGCAGTAAGCTGCAGATCCACGTGAAGGAGAGCACCGTCGTGTGAATGTAAAAAAATACTTCATATTTGTCGATGGGCTCTTCAGTCGAATTGCGCATGTCTGTCATCGACCCTTCTTGTAGAGACACTGAAAACGAGATGATAATATACTGTATCAGTTAAATCAGTACTAAAGTATTGCACTGTTCAATAGTAAAATATACTGTGGCAGTCGAAAACCCTATATTGCGCAAGTGTATGTCGGTTTGTTTGTTTGTTTGTTTGTTTGTTTGTTTGTTTGTTTGTTTGTTTGTTTGTTTGTTTGTTTGTTTGTTTGTTTGTTGTGTTGTACGCTGTTGTTGTTAGCTTGAATGCGATAAAAAGCATGACCATTCTTGCTCAGGGAACGATACGAGTATAGTCTATTTAAAATTACTCAAGTTAAACTGCAAGGTTACAATGTTTTCTTTTCGATGTGGCAATATGTTTTCGGTAACGCACATAATTATATATCGTATTCAACGCAAATCAACTTATAAATAGCTCCCGTAGTCGACTTCTGTCAATCAATAAGTACGATGGTAAATGTATACAGATCAATCAGTTCAACTGATTCAGTTGCAAGGCTATGGTAGGAATAAATCGTTAATATTGTACACTGCAAAAAATAGTTTCACCAGTTTAAGATCAAAATTTTTCATTTAAGGAATATTATTCTTAAATCTAGTAAACAAATACTTTTCCACGCTCTAAGCAATACATTACTAAGCCAACTATGAATACTGTTATTGTTCTTCCACCGACCAAGTCTTAATTAAAGAAATTTGATACCCTGTAGTCCTGTACTTGAAACTAGAATTCATGAACTCACTACTGGGGCCTTATTCATGGACCGGGACTAAAGCGTAGTCCAAGACTAAATATCTGGACTTAAGTACTCAAGTATGTACATGTGAGACTTGAAATTTAGTCCTGGACTATGTTTTAATCCCTGTCCATGAATTAGGTCCTTGGCCTCTCCACCACAATAACAGTCTCTCTCCTCATACTCTGGATGCTCATCCAGCCAAATGCCGTTTTGACTCCTCGCATCTAGATTGATAGCAAGTAACTGCCACTCATGATGGGCACTGAATCGAAAGCATAATGTCAACCTTCCATGCTCGATACGATGGATTACGGGCAGTAATGATTACTGAATGAGCAGTCGCAACAATGTTCTAAAGTCCTATTTGGCACGGACTTGGGACAAGGAAAAGAAGCACCTGACTTAATCTACAATCTATCAGTTGATCGATATCAAACTAAGTTGCTTCCGTCTGATGTCTAATCACTGTCCAATTACTATGGACTTCAACTGTGACAAGATTCAGTTACTCTGCATCAATACCACTGAAAAGACCGACCATGCCTTCCTCTAGAAGAAACAGCTCCACTGGCAGTGAAGGTATACACAGATATGTTTTGTGTCGAGTATCTGGCAGGCTGCCAAGTAATGGAGCATCTCTGCGAGGGTGCGACAACCCATCGTCAAAAGATCCAACCTATATCAATCGAGAACAGGGTGGAGGTGCAGCTGATAATAGACCAACGAACTGTGCTGCTGAATCAACTGAGGTTGAGTCACTGCGTCTGCTGAACAGTTACCATCATCGGCTAGATGACATAACTGCTGACATCTGTCAGTAACGTAACACACTAACCCGCATGACGTGCGCCACCTGTTCAACTGCGCCGCTCGATCGACGACCTTGGCACCGATCAACTTGTGGTTGCGGACAGCAGCATCGATCCCCACATTGGCAAATCTAAATCAGCTTAATCAATCACCAAATATTGCACAGTAGCGTAGCAAAAGCCCAAACAATCAACAGCAAGTACAGATGCATGTGATTCCTGCGTGGAAAACTGGACAGCCATGGTGCATTAACCTCAAACACTGAAAACCCGCACGTCATCAATACACGGAATCCATTGTCAGACATTTACTGTTAGTATCGATTGTCACCATGACGCCATCTATAATGAAAACACGTGGCTACCTTGACACGTTATTGGCGGCACTGAAACTAAAAGCGTTTGGGAATCAATCCAACAAAGAAATTACCATTAAAGCAAGCCGTTTAGTCTACTGCTACTGTGTCGCAATTTGAGCATGTAATTACTACGTCAGGCGTTTGTTTATCAAGGCGAATATAATTATGTTTGTAATTGATATAATCAAGTGATCAACCTTGTTATTACCATGGCAACAAGTAGATAGTTCGTGGAATTGTGATTGGATAACGCCTGAATTCGAAGTTGAGAAGCAATAAACCCCGAAATCCAAACGAGCTGTGACGCTAAATTCTTCTATTTGAACTGGCTATAAGTCAGAGTTGTTACTCTGTTTTGGTCAGCGTCGTGTGCTGTGCACTTTTCAAAGCACTGCAAATTCGAGATGTCCATTCTACAGCGATACATATTTTAATCAGTCGGTTAGAAATCATAGCTCACGTCTTCAAAGCAGCCTTTTCGCAATCTCCTCCGATTGATTCTGCACCAATCTTCATTATTCAGTTTTGACCTTGTTAGAGCATTAGCGCTGTACTGTGAATTTTTGGAAACTGTATACGGCAACCAGAGCCTTTTTGTTTCCCAAAAGTTTGAAAATATGTACTTGCAAATGAGTAGCAGGTGACGGAGTTTTGGCAAATATAAATGCAGACAAACAAACCGAAAGACAGTTGCGTAATATAGTGGAATGGGTAATATGCAGTTAGAGCCGTGATGAGTTGAAGCCTCTTCAATGTTAAACTGATTTCAAATTTATATTGCAGCATACTCTTTTCTGTGTTGACAACACAATATTCCACAAGAACATCGAACATCAAATCAGAGGAAAATTAAAAAACAACTAAATGGTGAAAATAATGAGACTAGAACATTGACAAACTGTTAGTAACGGCAAGTCTGACTGACTTCTAGACGATTCCTTGCTATGTTACACTGTATCTTGCACGACAAGAAATCTGATAATATTTTAAAAGAATTCTGTGCATATTTTTCAAAAATAAGAGCGCCTGTAATCTCCTCTGATTATTACTGACTGATTCTTACAAAATATTGTTTATAGCCCATTCGTAAAGCAAGAACGATGGAAGAATTTAGAAGTCGACGATGAAGCTAAGCTGGTTGATCGAGATTCACATATATAGTTGCAGACAGTTCGATGTGATGGTAATATATCAATTACAGTGAGTAGTATTTCTATTTACTGAATGACATGCTCGCCTCATCTCCGATAGGGTCAACAATCTTCATGAAATTTAAAATAATAATTATTATTTATGAAAATAAGACATTGAGGTGACTGAGGTCAACTTACCGTTTTGACAATTTCTTCGATGACAGCGTTGCAACGTTCGTCGATGAGTAATGTACCGTAACACGCGACTGCTACAAATTTTGCAAACAAAATCGACGACAGCTGAATTCTAGAAGGCCATTTAATTGCTTACAACAATGTAGCCATAGAAAGAATTAAATAAGTTGTACCATTCAAAAGGAAATGACGCTCAATTCTCATTGCAAATCATATTGCTAACAGCTGCCGAAGACTGCTGTAAATCATTGAATCCCGGAATGGAGAAAAGGCGATTTCGAAGGGGCAATGACGTCATAGATACCACGTCTCTTGGAGAAGGTTGGGAACCAACCCTTACAGTGTACAAGTCGATGCCTTCGTCTTTGGCCAGGTCAGCCTCGCGCCCGAGTAGAAGGTAACTAGGTTTCAAACGAGACGGCGTAGGAGCACCACCGACAATTGACAGAATCACTCGACGATAATTTCCGACGACATCCGAGTCACCACCGACGATTTTACGAGCCAAACGCACGCTCAGATCAAACCTACGCCCAGCTCCGATTAGCTGTAGACTGGAGATCTTATTTGCTAGCTCGCTGGAACTGGCAGGTAAGTCATTTACAGAAAGGATTGGGTCTTTGCCCGACAAAACAACGGAAACCTGGACCTGGGCTGCAGTGTTATTTAATCGTCGTACCAAGTCACCGACGAACGCTTTCGCCATCGCAAATGAATTAGAACCGAGGTCATTGGCTGCATCCATGACAACAACCAAGTCAACGTTGCCATAGCAGAAAACATCTGCAAGAAAGGCAATCAAGATTGAAGGATTCGATTGGAAAGAACGGTGATGTTATCAATTCATAAATCTATAAAACTCTTGGAGCGGCACATGGAAGGAAAACTGAGAAGCCGGCAGTCTTAAATAGAAATGCAATGAAACAATAAATAGGGCAACCACATCACCTAAGAACTATTTATCGTAGCATTAACATCGCAGATTCTGCACAACTATTCTCTGTCCTCATGAAGTAAATGTTGTAGTTACGCCATTTAAAAACAGCATGATGTACGTCTTAAATACAACACGTTGTTGCGTCAGTTTATCAGCACATTGTTACTCGTCTGTCTTGGTAAGTTTGGTCTGATAAAGCAATT
>OFHS01001286.1:3582-26337 GCA_900245855.1 Calvadosia cruxmelitensis
CATATTAATGATAAGCTCACTGAAGCACAGCATCAACAGAGGGCTAGACGAAGCATTTGCACATGGAGGATTGGTGGGTGGGTTGATAAGCAACTCTAAGAGACACAAGTTACCTCAATGACTTCTGAACGATAAAGAATATATCATCGACCATGCTTGACGTCAGGGATCCTTCGTCAGTTGTGTCCATGGCAACAGCCTAATGCAAAGAGAATTTCATAAAAACCATTCACTTTAATAAACGCTAAGATGATCCAAGATCAGCCGATCCCAACTAAAAAGTAAAGCAGTATTATGAAGAATCACAAGGGAATACTAGAGATCACATCGAAGGGGGAAATGTGAATCTATCGCAATGAGTATCTGTTCGGGTCGATTTGATTTCTTCATATAAAGACTGAAGCCGATTGGTTGTCTAGCATGCTGCGGATTCTTCTTTGGAAACAAATTACCAAACAAACATGAGGTTGTCTCTCAAGGAATACGTCAACAGCCAACCCATTGATCTCAAAAATCAACATGCTGTTTCAGATTTCAGACACAGTAGAACTACCAAAACACACCAACATGTTCCATAGCGATGGTAATGATACCACAGCACACCCATATCTATTGCAGTGTGATCTAATATGTTTTACATAGGTTCAATTATCATACTAGCACATACCTTGGCGATCATCTCGCGCATAAAATACTCCTCAAGTTGAATGTACTTTCCCGTAAGCAGCTGAATCAGTGAAAAAATAATACCGTGAGAATAAAGGACAAAATCACAGTAACATTATTCAGCCAGATAAATGCAATCTTTCCTAAGGACTTACTCAATATCAAAAATCATATAAGATAGATAATGAAGAGCAAAAGGATGCCTGTTCAGGTTTTATTCTCCTGATGCTACGGTATATATTTAGTGTCTGCTTAGATCTCCTATGTTTGGATCAGGTCATTCAAACATGATCTGCGGTTGGTAGACCTTTTTGTAAGCATATATAGCATCTTGAACAAAACGATTGTGACTATCAGAACAATCTTTCACTGCTCAAATTCTAAATCGAAGATCACCCGTAGCTTACAATTAATTTGTGGCCTGAATACAGAAATGTGTTTGTGTCAGAATTGTTGCTTAGCGACACATGGGACATATTTAATAGTAACAAATGATCTTTCTAAGGAAATTAACATCATCATAATGATCACACGTTTGACCTATATACCTTGACGCTGATCATACCTGTATTGACTGACACACTTTGCAGTCTGACATCAAAGTGCCTTCGGGACCTGCTAAGACAAAGAAACACAGAGTCATAGTTAGCGGAAGTTTCATTCAAAAGATGTGATAATAATCGTACTACGTCAATGTCTATGCTAAATTAGTACAATTGACCTCATGTAACGTATTGACCTCTTGTAATATGTTTTGAATGCATCGAAATCTGTGACCACGTTTGACTGCTGTCCAATACCATTACAGAAAAGAGTAAACGCAGGTAAAGAGTGTTAACCTTTTTCATTTTCAGCTGAATTCACTGTTTTCTGATCAGCCTGAAAGAGAAGAAATAGAAATATCTCCAGTCGTTTGGATGTAAATTCAAATGCTAACAGAGCAAAACAGCTCTGCATCGACCGTTGCATTAAGCATCTGGATGCATTGCAATAAAATTAAGGAAAGCTAGTAAAAAAGTATTAAAATCTGTGACTCAAAAGTTGGATTTCGTTCCACAGGGCCTCAAGGATATTACACCTCCCTACAAATGGGAAACACCTAAGGGGACTGTTTTAGACAGTCTCTACAGCAACCTTGGCATATGATGTGTACCGGTAGGCGTATCTATGTTCCTTAGTTACAATAGTATAAAACGCAATTAAACTGAGCAATCAGATGCACTACCTCAATCCTATTCTTCATAAACGTAAGATAAAGCTCAGTACGTGAGCTAATCAAAGCTATCTCTCCAAGGACAGCATCCAGCTCTCGAGGATCAAGCCTAAAGGAAAATAAATAGAACCAGTCAACAAACAAAGGGGGAATTCTAGTATTATTGTCACAGTTTGGACCAATTTACATCATACAATAATTAGATCAATCACTACGTACAGTCAACAATCGGGTGAAATTGCCATCCCCTCCCTCTGGTGCAACTACACTATTAATTGTAGTTGAGGAACTTAATCTAACTGTAAAATTGACTGATGTTCAGAAAAGGTCAACATTACAGCATGACACTAATGAACAATAAATCCTAACAGGGGACATTGCAAACTGTCAAGCATTGATATTGCAAGTATACCTGGTTGGCACTTCGCCAGCCGAGGCCTTTATTGGCTTTTGTGGCTTGTTAATTTCACTCATCTGAAATTGCCAAACAAAGAACTGAATAATGCAAGCAGGAGCACATCATAGATGCAATCAGCGGTAAACACGAAACGCATTGAAATAACAAGACTATAAGGCATACTGTTGTAGAAATATTGCGTCTTTCGTGGAATGCCTTCATAACAATGTCAAATTGCTCGTCGCATTCGTTCTAAAACCAGAACAACAATCGCATGATCATAAACATGACAAAACTAAAAGAAACGGGAATTGATACTCAAAACCGAGGATAAACAAACAACTATATGCGAGGGTGCTTCCTATCCTAATCAATTGCTTTCTCCAACACACCTGAAGCTGTGTAAGAACAATCGTCATCTGTCCAGGAGCTAAAAGCAAATAAATCATCATCTTTCAATCACGCAGTAAGCTGGAAGTACAGTCACAAGTGGGTACAATGAGCAACGATGAACGAGGAACTAATACATGTAGTTGAAGTCAATCTACTTTCTAAGAAATTTGAGGGCCCTGAGGGAGACAGCAAGAAGCTTATCAGGCCAACCTCTTGAAACAAAGACGATGATGATAATAATGATGATAATGATGATGAAATTGAAGTCAAAGCTCTTTCACATTTAGCAGCTGCAACAGAATCTAAACAACAGAACATGTTAGCGGCAGAGTGTCATTTTGCATCCCGACACGAGTGCTGTACTGTGGACCTAGTCGAACAACATATTATTTTCATTCTTCAAAGATTTAACTACAATGCATTCAAACGAATTGAGCAATACCGTAGTACGTGTCAACTAGAGGTTGCTGGTTTTCAACCATTCTGGCAATTCCTTCAAACAGCAGAGTCACCGTGTCGGCAAATATTATGTTGGCACGTCGATCTGAAAACATAGAATGAAAACTTACTAAAGTAGCTAAAGAAAAAGTTGGCAAACAATAATTTAAATGCAGAGCCCACAGCAAACATTGAACTCCATTTATTTCTATCATTTCTTGATCGTAAACAATTGCACAACATAAATGTACTCTCGCTGTCTGGGAAGGGTACAACACAGAGGGAAATTGGATTGAAATTAACACAGTAGAAACTTAAAATTAAGTCAGCAACAAAAGCAGACAAATATTTAGACATTTGAGAATTTACTTTCCTTTGGTTTAGTATCACATTCATCAATTTATCCTCTGCGTGTAGGTCTAACAGAAGAATTTCAAACTTCATTCAAAATATATTGCCATTGGCTTGGGACAAAGAGGAGAACAGCTGTTAAGAAACCATCATGCAACATTTTTGAATGACATAGATTATACCATTTGAATTGACAGCAAGAGCAAGCTCCAGGTTTTTTGTCGACACATTTTTGACCTGAAAAAATGAAAGTAAGAGGATTATTGGACTTCAAGAAACAAAATCCTTATAATCCATTGTAAAATCAGAGACCTGAACAAAGACCCTTAAAATATAGCCGCGTTCGTGTTTGACTCCACAACTTATAACTTTACGATTTTATTGACTCAAACGATACAGCAAGAGAGTAACATTGTGCGAGTGAATCGGTACAGAGCTTTCTACGTTTCATTGGCTTACATAGTTACAATTACAGAAAAAAGGAGGTTACATGAAATACAGGCAATTTACATGAATAAGAGACTACTACAGTGAAACATGTATTAGCGGCCACTACTATAGAGCAGCCACCTGTATGTAAAGGTCATTTTCGTAAGGTCCCAAAGGTGACCAATATAGACATGTTTCACTGCAAAATATATTAAATACTCTCCTTTCAAATGGTTAATTTAGCATACACATTAGATGCACAATTGTAATCAATAATAATCAGACTTAGCTGCAGAAGTCAAACTCACCAACAGCTGAAGGTAATCTGAGAATTTACTCAAGCCATCTTGTTGAACACCGAGCAGAGGAAAAAGCTTAAAATATCTGAAAATTGAAGCAAATCATTTTGTCACAATCCACACCCGTTTGGCAAAACAATCAGAGAAAAAGTTGCACTAACTCAGTTCAAAAATGAAAAGGACAGAGCAGGTCCCCATTTTACTCAATAACATTTCTTACATTAAAGCAAACAGTGCACCACAAGCAGCAACAAACTTCGTTACTCAATTCAATAACAAAATCATTCTCAGAAAAATATAAATAAATTGGATTAACCATATTGTAACATTTCAGATAATTGTATCACTTTTCATAATCTCATCACATTTTCACTGTATCTGTACTAAAAAACTATTTCCACTAAATCAAATAGATTTTATTAATCTTATAAAATTATGAGTTCTTGGATATCTAATTCACTAGATTTGACTATTCTGGTGATACTGATGGCTTTACTGTCAAAGTCAGTGGCAGGAGTGGGCATAATGTTGGAGAGTGCATGTTTACACTAGACACTCTACAAAGCAACTCATAGTGGTTCGTAAAATGAAAGGCGGTGTTACCAAATGGCAAGTACGCAATGACGTAACGAGCCTGATCACTTGGCGGTAGATATATAAAGGAGATTGTTCATGCAGATTAACAAGGGTGCGTCTAGCTCAACAGCAGAGCAGTGGACCGGCAATCCAAAGGTCGTGAGTTCAACTCTCACGGCGCGCCACCTTTTTTGTAATGAGCAATCTTGGTTTCCAACACATAACTCATCTCAGTCAATCAGGTTCAGGGTAAATGAGACAGATAGAAGACAAAAGCTGACTTACCCATTTACTATTTGATCAGCTACCACGTAATTTGAAATCCATAATTAAACTTAATGTATTATACTCTTGCTGGGAGGGCCACCATCTGGAAGGAGCCTTAGCTCATCTGGGAATCAATCCGCAGCATACAACGCTCTAGTGTATCAAATAGTAAGGAGGCTGCATTTCCATCAGAAAATGGCATCTCAACATTTTAATATGCTGTGACGCAGATTTGATCTTACCGTTCCACTTCTGAGTGATTGCTTGATGTCGCAGCTGCTTGGAACTTTTGTGTGACGATATTCTGAAGCTCTTTCTGGGCATTGTGTAAGTATCGAAATGAGGCATTTAGGTCAGTGCCTAATCAAAATGAAAAATACAGAGTTTTAATGGGTAACCGCAGATCTATTCAGTAAAATGTTAAGACTTTCCAATCAACATTATTATAATAATCAACCAAAAATACACAGCTCAATCAAACACTAAAGTCAGCACCGTACCTTCCGAGTCCACTGGGAGAATTTCTCTGAGTGCTCGCTCATCCAAACTCAAATAACGATGAATGAAAGCTGCTGCCTGAAATTCAGTAAATTATCTGCTAATACTATGAACTAGAGCGATCAATGCGAAAATCATCTTAAGAGTTTGTAAGAACAGTGTGAAAAGTACCCCTTTCACATGTTTTTGTTTAGTTTTCAAATTCACATGGTCTTTCACATGATGTTTGCTATTTCACATGGTTTTACGGAAATTTCTTCCCATTTCACATCGTTTTCAAATGGTTTTCAAACGTTTTTGGACTCATAATGTAAAAGTAAAAATGCCAATTTCAAGACAACATGAACATCATGCCTGCAAATTTTGCTAAACAGCATAGACCACATGCCAAATGCATTAATTTACAGCAAACAATGGAGGGTTCAGCAAGATACAATGTACATGGAAAACAGATGCAATTAGTTGGTGGGACTGCCATACTACATCTCTGCTTGCACTCCTGTCTGTACATAGGAATACACACCTGCTCATATTCCTCCTTCATTAATGCTGTCTTGACACCCTCGACGCATGACTGTCATACAGATTTCAAAACAAAATTAGCACAATCACGTGCCAGAATCATCAACCTACATTTATGCAAGGAAAACAGGTAGAACAATTGCTAAGGAATTCCCCAATTACAAAACCACTATATTGGCTTACCTTCAAATCCAAAATATCATCTACACGTTTGATAGTGTCTTGAACTCGGCTCTAGAATTGTAAATTTGTGAACATAACTAAAAGCAACTCTATCACACAGCAATGCGACTAGTCTAGTGGCAATCCATGAATAGTAAGTTCTTTTTCAGCATCACAAACATACAATATCTAGGTATGGTCAAATGTAATCCTGGTTATAAAATGTAGGTCAAAGGGTATAGTAATGACTGTCCCAGCTCACAGTGACTGTCATTGTCATAAAGTTATAGAATATGTTATTAGAGCTGGGTCGATTGTGGATTTCAAACTATCAATTAATCGACCCAAACAATCGATAAACTATCGATTAATCGGACCATACCCAGAGGCCTTTTGTTCCTTGTTTTATTGTCGTAGTTTGCCTTTGTAAAGTCCTGGTAATTATCTTCTGGTTCGGTAATCTCTTTGTTTTATGCACTTTTGTCTGCTCTTTAATGAGCGAGAAGGTGATTGTAAACTGAATAATGGTGTCTAGTCCTTTGAAAGGCATCAACAGAAGCACATCTTTTGTGATATCGATGAAACGATGGTTGAACTGGACAATCGATTGCCAAAAAACAATCGATTAATTGATGCATCGGACCCAGCTCTATATGTTATAATTAGGTATGATTGTTAGGTCGTTTCTTTGTGTGACTGTTATAAAATCAGTTGTAGTGTAATTTGATGTCCTGCATATGACAAAAGTCACATAACGTCTTCCATAAGTGGAGTAACGTGTTTCCCTCTCGACTAGACGACTACCCCGTAGTCTATAGAGTTGTCAACTACCCAGTCAGGCAGCCTTGCCTTTCAATCATGGTGAACTACATATTGCGCCCAGTGACGTTGCCTGTTCAGCAAGTCAGGGTCTAACCATTTTAGCATGTAAGAAGGCATACACATGCGTGAGACAACTATCCAACAAATGTATGATTTATTTTACTGTGTGTGGCACATTAATTTGATATCAAGTTAGTTGCAAGAACTTTTCACGGAGCAGATGAACGCAATAATAAATTATGTGAAATAACTTTTAGCTGCCATATCTGTGCTGTGGAGGTGTTGGCAGTGGCGTAGATAGCGGTCCTGCTTGTCCTACTGAGCAGGACCAAATGAAATTCAGTCGAAATTGGTATTTTCAATAAATGAGATAATGATCATCATCATCATCATTTTAGTTATTTCTCCTCGCATTCTACTACTTCCTGTTTCCAAGCAAGCAGTTGCCTCTACGGCACGTTTTACAGAATAGCGAGTTTAAAAGCAAGACTATCCACAGAAAGGAGCTAAATTAGTTTTAAAAAAAATTGACATGATGTGTTAAAAAGACTTTACATGCAGCTATTGGTTGAATACACTAAAAATTGTACTTAAACTTAGAATACTTCATGTTAACAGATTTTTAAAATCAAGGCTTGAAATTGAAATTTTAAAACTATTTCTCTTTGGGCACGTTGCCACAGACGGATGTTTATTTAAAAGTTCGTTAAAAACTTTAGCTTCGCACAGAGATGGGGAAAGCTTGCCGAATTTGTTTTTTATGTGTTTGATGATAAATTCTCGTCTTGTGGCAGCTCTAGTCCGTCCTTCGACGATGGCAAATTCATCGCTGATGTAAGACGGACATTTGTTATTTCTGGCATCCCAAGCCATCATAGCACACGATGCTAAATTGCTGTGGTGCAGCGAGACTGGCAATCCTAACAAGGCGAAGCAATCCGATGACGGGTGGTAGCGGTCAAGGCCGATAATCGACCTGATTGCTCGGCACAGAGAACGATCCATTCGGACTTGTAGCTGCTTGCTGATGCCAGACAAGAGAACATTCGCAAACTTGAAGTGTGGAAGGATATAGAGTTGATATCTTCAAAATCTTCAAGGTAAATTTATCTTGCTTTCAATGACGTGAAATCAGGTCATTTTTGCCTTTCGGAGGCCCTACGAGTTCACTGAAGTCAATAGATTCCCGCAGTCCTGCTCGTTTCATTCAGCAGGAGTAACGTAACTTCTGCTGTGCTTTGATTGGCTGAGTCGGGCCTAGCGCTATTGTTTCTGCATTCCATGCGGTCCAAAAATGGACGTCTGGTTCTGCTATTCTGAGGAGCAGGAGTGAGCGAATAGCACTGCTGGAAACTGTCTTCAAAGCCCTGCGACTGCATTGTTTTGACCACAGATCATACAGATGCACAAGCTACGGCAAGCAACAACTTTGCAACTGGGTTCTCTTGACAAGAAGCGGCAAAATTGCTCAACTTTCTCTCTCGATATGTTAGCAAACTATTTTATTTGAAATGCATTTGCAATTAGCACGCTCACAACAGTAGCAAAACGAGAGGAAATAATTAGCTTAGTCTATAGGTCCCAGGCTGGTAATTTGTTGAGCAGGACCAATACCTGGGAGCTGGCTACGCCACTGCCAGACTGGAATCTTTGTATTTTTCGCGGCGGAGAAAAATTTTTCGAACTATTTTGTGTGGTTGGCCTCTCGTTGATGTGACAAAAATGCGCGGTCCGGCCACGGTTACCAGCTTGAATAACAGAGTTACAGTAAGGATAGCGTGGACAGAGCCTGTCTTTCAGATGAAAATGTCTGCAGCTGAGCTCAATTCTCAGAATCTGTGCGGCTGCGGATCCAGCAGGCCAGATTTGCGCGGCGGAGATGTCCGCCGCACAGTGCATAAATTCCAGTCCGGCACCACTGGGTGTTGGGATTCCGAGACAGTCAAGAGTTAACATTACTATGATTTTTGATTAATTTTTAGTACTCACCTTTGCAAGATCAAGTAGCCTGACTTTGCTGCTTACTTTCTCAGCAAGAGTGCTTGCGTTAATGATGGTGCCTGAGAGGTGATCTGCATTGTTTCTCAGCAATGACAAATCAGGTCTAAACAGGTAAAAAAGTATTACTATTAATCTATTATTATTCACATTTAACTAGTACTTAAACGATTAAAGTGCCTATACTGTGAACAAAATTGCAGTCAGCCTCGGATACATTCTGAACATTGAGTTATTCAGTTATCTAGGCATATAATATATAATATAGGCCTATTCAGTATTCTGCATTTCACATTGCAAATTTTGAATTGCATAGATTTCCAGTTTTCCACCAGGCAACATATAAGAGACGTGCACACAATACTTACAATGCATCTTCAATAAGAGATATCTCCTTCTCAATGGTCGAGTGATTTCCTAGGATGGTGTCCAGTTCATCGTCCAGATCTTTCTATTCTCAAATCAATCAATGGCATTCGTTAGACCTACAGTTCAACATCCAATTTTGCACAATAATCTCGAGCACAAACGATATTGTCCTACTTACCTCACGTTGCTGGAACAAAGAATACAATTTCTTTAATTTGGTAGCATCTTCTATCTGATCGATGTCTATTTCATCGATGTTTTCTGCATTGAAACCTTCGCCACCAGCCAACACTCCCAACAGTGTTGAGTTGGCAATGGCGGCCATTTTGAAATGATACTTCGTGAAGAGGCTGTTTGATGGGGAATCCTCTTACTCGGGATATCACCTTTTCGATTGAAAATGCCGAATTCCGATAGAGTTTTGTTCATCACCACTGTTGCCAAACAGGCCATAATCAGATGCTACATATTCACACTTTCACAGATATATTCACAGCATCACAGTCTTATATCTAATTGCAAATTATTTATTGTAATTTATTTTGTGTGTTTTAATGACTTCAGACCAAAGATCGGGGGACACATATTTTGTTCTTCTTTCAATTCTCGAATATTTAAATCAAGTATAATAATCTCGAAATAAGTTGGGCAGAAAATTACTATAGCGCTAAAATTAAAACAGTTTTAAACAGTTTTGAAACAAGCCTGTATATACAAATATTTTTGAAACAGGTCTGTGCATACGCAAGTGTTGAGTGTCTACTCAACCACGAACACTTCTAGTGGCAAGTGAAAGAAAGTGTGAAATGCGACGAACTGGACATGGAACAGATTCAGAGAGCAAATTTCTGGAATAGGCCGTCAACCCGGAACATTTTTGCGGCATGTTCCACAGGTTCAAGAACAATGCAGATCAAAGAGGTGAAGCATTGAACACAACCACCTTGGCCATGATGAGATGCAGTTAAGGACGTGACGTGTTTTGAATCAAGTTTCTCCGCAAAAATGCTGATTGTGCAATAACAGTGGCAGTTGTTCGCAGTTATCAATATGATACAATGACGTCATAAGAGCAAGATTGCCCTACTCAGAGCATAAATTGTCCGTGTATGTCGCTGAAAAGCTAACTGTTGAAGTCAGGAATAACAAGGTGTGTTATGTGTGGTGATTTGCGATAATTATTATACAAAAAGTCATAGAAAAGTTGTTGAAAATAGGCGTTACGGTTAGATGAGATGACGTCATTTCTGATACTTGAGCGCTCGTACCAATCTCTTTACCAAGCCGCGGCTCTCAAAAGGGATGCTGAGAATGTGAGCTGCGTTTTGATGGCAGCTGTTGACTGTTGTCCTTCGTGACTACTCGACGTAATGCTTTCGCAGTTGGAGAAAGAAACCTCGGCTGCGAAGCGTTGGTCATGATTTTATTATGTGTATGTGCAATTCAGGAATTGGTTTATGCTGGTAATTCTGCTCTTGAAGAACCTCAATGCCCAGGAATTGCATTCAAACTAAGTTGGATTTTTATGACACACCTTCACCTTCGCTCAACAAATTGCTAGTCTTGCCATGGCAACGTGAGTGTGAAAACGATCTGTCGTTTATATTATTTACGGCCTTGGATTCAAGCTGTGCCGTTTTCCTCATTCGTTGGAAGCAAGTGCAATCCGCAGTCGACCTCTGTAATTTCAACATGGATGGTGCCAAGGCACCTCGCGACTCGGTGTGTGTAGACTTGAATAACGACCCGACTTTACCAGGTCAGAAATGCTTTGGTGAGCCAGCCGAACTAGAAAAGGCATTTGAAAGTCGTTGCAATTGTTTGCAATCTACATTGTTTGGAAGATGTGTCAAGAAAGGCGTTCGTTCTCGCGTGCTTCATGTGTCTGGGACGTGTCTGATGTTGCTTGCCTCTGGAGTCTTGCTCACAGTCTTCTGCCGTCAGTACCTAAAAGATTTCCTATCGTGGCTTGAAGGCCTTGACCAGTGGATTAGCATCATGTTATTCTTGCTGATGTTCACCCTCGTTTCTTTTCCAATGATGTGGGGTTACATTATTTTAAATGTTGCTGCTGGTTACTTGTATGGCTTCCAAATAGGACTTTGCACCGTCGTGTTTTGTGTTTCTTGTGGCGTAGCTGTTTCTCTGATGGCATGCAGACGATTTTTGCGTGGATTTGTTGAGTCGAAATTACAATCAGAACATTTGCAAGCGATAACAAGGGTCGTGGAGAGCAGAAGGGGCTTTCGTGTTGTCATTCTGACGCGACTCACTCCCATTCCATTTGGATTGCAAAATGGCTTGTTCGCTGTAAGTTATGCGGTGATTGCATGCCTGTTGTTACTTGTAAAACCCATCTGTTTATATAGCTGCATTCAAACCAATTGAATTTGACCCTTCACACTGAACAACAATTGTTTACATTTTGACAGATTGCTACCATTCTTCTGCCGTTGAGAAATAATAGCACGTGATCACAGAGAGCGACCGGATGTAAACGTTTTGTTTCCTTTCCGTTTTGAGAAAGATATTACTAATTTTGTAATTGTTGGACTACTTAAAGTACAAAAAATTCAAGTTTGAGTATATTAAATTTGTTATATGAGATTCAAGATTGATAATTCAATGGTATGGCGATTGTGTTGTTAACCATTGTGTTTACATTTTACAACTGCTTATCCTGTCTGAGTTACTGATTCACCATCATCTCTCTTACAAGTGCTAAAGGATTGCTGTTCTCAATACCAATGTAGTATGTGTGTTTTTATGAGATTAACGGTGTGAGTTCGACAATTGTGGACGATAACAATATGTTCATAGAAGTCTGAAGATGCATACTACCTTCACCCCCTTGTTATGCATTTCCTCTACTTACGGGAAACAGATACTGCTGGGGCCAAAAGAACATTGTCTTTATGTAGAGAGCCATGCAGTAAATACATTCGCATTTGTTTAGTTTCACCATACCTATTACTCGTCCTGGCAGATTGCCATGCAATGGCCACCATGAACATGTTCCTTTTAGTCTATTTTAGAATTGACCGTTGCCGTGGATGTAGTTGTGACTATGAATTGCACTGATGATAATTTTTTGCCTGTTATCATTTTCAGATCACCAAGATTGGTATGGCCAAGTGTTTGTTAGCATCAGGACTTGGCCTTCTTCCAACGCAAACGTTGAATGCTTACATGGGATCGTCACTGCGTACGATGGAGGACGTCATACAGCAGAAGAATTCTAGCGGCTACGTCGTATTTGCTGTGCAAGTGCTGATTAGCTTAGGACTCATGTGGTACGTCATACGACGAGCGCGATACGAACTGAACAAAGCTTGCCTGCCAGTTGGGCATGCTCCTCAGGGAAAGGAGAAATTGAATTCAGCATTATCGCAGAATGGCTTTGTTACCAGAGACGACGATACTATAACCCTGCATCAGAATGGTGGCATTGATAAGCCACTAATGACTGCTAAGTATGGCCATAAACGAGCTTACTCGTCATCCGTTCTACCAAATTCATATAATATTCCTATGAACTTTATTCCTAATGGTATAAAGTCCGCAAGTTGATACCAAGTATCGTTGTCTGCACAAAATCTAGGATTGCACCATGCTCAAGTCATCACTTCACTAAATCTTCACCATTTCCAATTTCAAGAGGCACATTCCCGCAATAATTGTTATAATGAACTAGTAATTGTTTATAAACAAAATGGCACTCCATTGTATGGCAAGTCATATGATAGGTCGAGACATAATCCTGTTTAAAATGTAAATTAATAGAACTACCGAAGTGATGAAGCACAACGCGACGACATTGTATATAACTATGGAAGTGATCAGTAGGTTGTCATATTGCGATGTTGTAGCTTTAAGAGCTGTCTGATTTGGAAGACGCACTTTGTTGTATATATTGGCAGATAGATGTTGGCATTGTTTTCTAAAGAATAAGAATCTTGACAGTTTGAACATTTGTTCTTTCTAAAATCCTCCACTCAATTAAATGTTGGGTGTGACATGTTTGTACTGTTGCTACTAATTGCCCTACTTACAAATAATCAAATTTTGTCAGTTAAGGACAAACACATGATATTTCCTACTAAGGCTTCTGGCTGTTAATTTTCAAGGAATATGTCAATTATAACGCAAAAGAACACATTCAAACTTGGAGGACAAGGTAGCTTTGTTTGCTTTTTGAAATTGGCGCATACTGGAGACAGCGGCACAAGGACAGATAATCTATTCTCCTTGCCACATGCAATGTCTGTGTCTACAGCATCTTTACCGAAATTTGAAAGCAAATATCTCTGTACGCATTGAAATGAATTAAGGAAGTACAGCAAAACCTGTATATAAAGGTCACTTTTTGGGACCTATGAAAAATGACCTTTATAGACAGGTGGCCTTTCTCTCCAGGTTGATTTATATAGAAAGTGCCATTTGGGGGTTATGAAGAGTGGCCTTTATACACAGGTGGCTGATCTAAAGAGGTGGCCGGTAATACAGGTTTGACTGTAGCAATTGGGTGGTCTGCAATAAATATTGTCTAGAAGTAAAATACTACCATGAGTAATCCATTAAAGTCAATTAATTAACATCCGTCTTTTTGAACAGAAAAATTCTAGCAAAGCCAAATGGCAATAAGTGGCTTGTCTGTATTTTCTATTGACTGATAGATCAAATAAAAGACTGCATAGGCGTCAATCTCTATTATTTTGACATCTTTTGCAGGCCAAGTCCCAAATAAAAGCATTTTTGCATTACATCTTCCACTACATTTACAAAACGTTCAAACTGATCAGCATCGTAAATGCAACATTGTATGAAAATATACCATATGAAAATGCAAACTTAAATTGTACACTTTTGTACAAGTACTACCATAGGCTATACAGAGCAAAATTTGTACAATTACAAGACTGACATATCAATTCACATTGACACATTCCAGTCCATGGAAATGATGGCGAGTTAAGTCAAGTTAAAAGACATTATAGGCCAAAGCGTGCCGGTGTCCTCCGTGGAGTTGCAACAGATTTTCGCCCAGGAGTTGCAATGTTTGCTCTGAAATACACAAAGCACAACCATAAAGCTCACTTGCATTAATTTAAATCGATCGAATTGAAAGTTTTACTCATTGGCACCAAATATTGCAGAGTCTGTTACACACTTGTGTGTTTATAGAACTGCTAAAAGCATGCAGCAAGTTTAAACTGCATCATATCTTTAGCTGTTGTATTTCAAAGCAGCACTGCATGCAGCCGACAATGCCACTGTTGTTGTTGTTGTTGTTGTTGTTGTTGTTGTTGTTGTTGTGAATGTTGGACACCAGTGACCAACATGTCAAGCATGTACCTCGTTCTCTCAAGTGGATTTTTAAGTCTTTAACACATCGTGGATTACACACCTTGCCAGTCCGTACTTTACCCCATCATGATTGCAACAATGAAATACAGTGAAACCTGTTTATAATGGTCACCTTTTGGACCTAAGAAAAATGGCCATCATAGACAGGTGGCCTTTTCTGTCCAGGTTGATTTCTATAGAAAGTGTCATTTTAGGGATATGAAGAGTGGCCTTTATACACAGGTGGACGCCCTATAGAGGTGGCCTCTAATACAGGTTTAACCATAACAAACTTTGAAGATACGAGTCACAGAGCTCAGTTGCTAGACAATTTTACCCAACAGACAGGATGGTCTGCTAGAGGCATTGAAATGATGGTGAAAGTGCTGCTGCGGGATCACTTGTAAACGTAAAATGTTTGAGGCACTCTGTATGTGTTGTGTTACTGATAAGATGAACGGGCTGTTCCCATCATATATACATAGCCTGATAGACAACACCAAAGAGCTTCTGAATAATGGCAATTTAATTACAAGCGGCTGCTACACTGCAAATAAAAAAACAGCAAGTGTCACATTTACATACCTGGCAGACGGTGTTTGCCGTGCAATTTTCTCCTCTTGACGCGCTTTCAGCTCCTCTGTAGCCGACTTCATCTCGGTCTCCATGTTATTAACATCTTCTTGTGCTCTGCGGCGCTTTTCCTGCATTTATAACAAAACCATTTCATACAATTAAAAGTCTTCTTAGACAATGATGAAATTTGCACATTATGATGCAGACAAGAGCTGTTAAGCTTCGATGCACAATAGACAACAATCCAGTGGTTCAATGCCATGGAAATATCAGAAATACCCAAAGGCATGCATCAACGGTGCTACGACTGTATGGTTTTTTAAATCTACCTAAAAATTAATCATCTTCATAGCCCCATCCATTTAACATTCTGAAAATGGACCAAGGTCAGAAGAATAGGAGACAAAAATCTATTGGCAATGAAATATTTTTGTTGTTGAAAGCATGAAGTACATGCAGAAATAAAATTGAAATAAAATATGATATGACATGAAATTACAATTCATTCAAACAGAAGTGCAATGATGACATGACAAGTACATTGATATGACAAGTTGACATTGACGTCAAATAGCTGCCGCCATCATCATCATACAAACAAATGAATTCATAGCCACTATACCTGTCTTGAAACGCCTGATTCTTTGACAGAAAAGAACATTGGTCCAAGTTCTGCCAACCAATGACCGTCAACGGCTGTGACACATTGCATGTACTCCTGAAAGCATTCAATCAAATCTTTTGACAAATGAGTCATTCCCAGCGAGAGTATTATTGTAATATGTGAGATGCTGATTCTCGTCATTCTTTGGTGTTACTTTGTCAGCAGCGTCTGACCATGATTCATGGCGTAGTTTATGTAATAAATACATCACAAGGAAGACGGGTGGCCTTTTTAGGCAGAGGATAAATGACTGTGGATTGCAATAGCTCGACACAAATAAGGAAAAACGGCACCGTTTGCAGCAAAGGCCGAAATATTTATAAGCAGCATTATTGTTTTCAAGCTAACATTGCCATATCATTATCAGAGCATCAAGGAGCACTCCAATCCGCATTCAATAAGCAAATAAACAGCCATTTGTTACATAAACCCATTAAAAAGCGACTCAATAAAAATTTCACAGGTAAGACTATTCAGAATGAGTTTACCTTTGTCGTCATCACCAGTTCGTGGTACACAACATAGTCTGGAGTGTAGCCCATTCCATATAAGGCACTTGTTGGGTGAAGATGGCAAGGCATACCAGTCCTGCAATTGACGTATTCTCCAATACCCTGAAAGACAGAACGTACTTATCATAATCAGTTGCAGACGGCACATGGCAACCATCAAGTGCAATCAAAATTTAATTGGTCCCTTTACAGAGAAGGTCATTTAAAACAGAATAGCGGACACCTCTATAGAGCATCGACTTGTGTATAAAGGCCACTCTTCATAACCCCAAAATGACACTTTCATTAGAAATCAACCTGGACAGAAAGGCCACCTGTCTTTAAAGGTCATTTTCTTCAGGTCCCAAAGGCGACTATTATAGACAGGTTTCACTGTATAACATTCAAGGAACCACACAAAGGCGGTCTCCTAGCACAGGTGGTTGCTTAAGACAGGTAGTTGTTAAGACAAGTTGGGCGATATGTGGAAAGCTAAAATTGATTTCCAAATAGAAACGGCAGCTAGTAACCGTAGTTCAATCATCTGAGGAATTGATCTATCACTAATTCCATTAAATAATGCCTTCCTCACCTTGAGTCTTGCTGCCTGGTGGAAGAACGCCGAACAAATACACTTGCGTATGAGGTCCCATTCATTGCCACATGATTTCAGCGACATTTTGAGTTGGTACATAATGTCTTTCAGTTGTGATCTGACTTCTCGTACCTAAACAAATAATGTGATATTTGGTTAGAATGATATCACGGTCAAAATAGAAGAGCAAACGAATATTGTAAGCTTGTAACCCATGTTAAAGTGAAACCTGTCTATAACGGTCACCTCTGGGACCTGAGGAAAATGACCTTTATAGACAGGTGGCCTCTCTGTCCAGGTTGATTTCTATAGAAAGTGTCATTTTGGGGTTATGAAGAGTGGCCTTTATACACAGGTGACTGTTCTATAGAGGTGGCCGATAATACAGGTTTGACTTTAGTGAGATGGGAGAAGCTAGTGAAGTGCAATTACAAATGGATTTATGCACATTTTTGTCTTGAATAAACCAACCTTTCTCATTGCTTTGACGTGAATGAAGTGCTCTGCGCACCACATGCCAGAGTAACTGAAATAGACAATTTCTCCTTCAGCAATCTTGACAGTTTCAAAAGAAACCCCACATTAATTACCAAACGAAACCCAAACCTTACGTGCCACACCATGGATCTGTTCCCTTGCACTTAAAATATATTATAATTGACAATTGCATCCGCTGAGTGTTTCATCCTGACTCACCCGTTTGCCTTCCATTGCTGGTAGACATGTAGATAACTCAAGTGGTCGCTCTCTGGCACTTGAAATTTCTCTCGTGCGTTATCACTGTCTTCTTCTCGGCCTTTCGGTCGAAAGAAAATTGCAGGAACTGACAGCATGGAGACAATGGTCTGCAATAAAAGAGTAAACAATACGTTGAGTCATTATAGAATAAAGCCTAATTGGTTACATCATGATCCCCACTAGAAAACAAAATACGTCAATCACTCAAATTAAAATGCAGCTAATTAGGTCAACGCTCACCAATATCTCCTCACTGCATTCCATTTCCAATGAGACAATCAGCATTTTCGATAACGCTGGATCTAATGGAAATTCAACCATTTTGCGCCCCATGCGCGTCAGTGATCCAGTGTTGTCTAAAGCGCCAAGAATCCACAGCTGGTACATCGATGACAAGATGTTATCCTATCAGGAAACAGTGACAAAATGCTGTGAAACTAACCAATCAAGCCATGGCATAAGTGAACAGCTTATGGCACTAGCTCAGTGGGCCGTTAATGGCAGAATCTTACAATCCAGATTCAAAAATGTTTCCTGACATTCTTATTAAAAAGTTATCTGATCAGCTGCGAGCCAAATGACCCCCCAAAGCAACCTTTGTTTCCATTTTCCTCGCATTTTCAAACATAAGACAGCATGTGTAGATTATTTTGTGAACAATAAAACTAGTTTAATCTCACACATAAACCTTATCCCTAGATCAATTCTGCAGTTCATCTCAAGAAAGAAACATTTACGCTTTGTGGGCAATGCCTTTCAATTGAAGCATCATTTTCATTGATCATATATAACACATGCATCAATAACAGGCAGCTTGCATCATGATGCCATGTGAGTCTGCGCATCTACCTGCGGTGGCGGATCCATGAACTGGAATTCCAGTAAATCTTCAACATTGAGAGATTTGAGAAGCAGAACGACATTGGATAGGTTTGTCCGTTGGATTTCTGGCACGGTCATCTGCAACAACTCATTCTTGTACTGGCTTTCTGTATAAAGACGGTAGGCTTGCCTAAACAATACACCAAACAGAGCCATAAATGATAATGGCACAGTCTCACTGTTGAATGTGTACCCAGACAACCAGCTTTACAATTTAACAATTTTTAACAATATTACACTACCACTGGCTTTCTGTATAAAGACGGTAGGCTTGCCTAAACAATACACCAAACAGAGCCATAAATGATAATGGCACAGTCTCACCGTTGAATACGTACCCAGACAGACAGCTTTACAACTTAATAAATGATAAATTACTTCAGCTACAAATTCAACATTGCAAAAAGAAGGAACAGTCGTGTCTGACGTGCTGCTATGCCAGGGTTCAGATCAATGCTTCGGATCAGTAAAGCATAAGTAAGAATACAACTCCAGCACAAAAATTGCTGGGCCTTCTCAATGATCTATTCCCATTTACAGTATCTCTCTGCTATGCCAGGGTTCAGATCAATGCTTCGGATCAGTAAAGCATAAGTAAGAATATAATTCCTGCACAATGAATTTCTGGGCCTTCTCAAGGATCTATTCCCATTTACAGTATCTCTCTGAAGATTAGATTGCAAGACTACTCATCACTCACTTACCCTGGGCCTGTTCTGCCAGCGCGACCAGATCGTTGGTTTGCATTTGCCTAAAAGTTACCAGAAGCACAACAAAGCTAGAAGGTGCAAGCAGATTAGAGGAATTTACATCAGGAAGAAGAACAGGTTTATATGTCTCCATTTACGAAAGATATAAGCTGTCCCTGTTGCTATATAGCTAAGTTTAAATGCAAGGCAATGTGGGATTATTATATTTGTATTTTAACATGTGCCTCAAAGCCAGTGATTATTACTTTCAATAGAGCAAGATTAACTTCGATCAATGTGCGATCAATGTCGATGATTGAATCCGATGTAGCTACAATGTGGAATACTAAGTGAGTTGGGATATTAAGCGATATGAGTTAGCAGAACCAGTTTGGAAACGGAATCAAACCAGTTGAGAAAACAAGGCTGAACAAAAGTTGGGCATTATACAATTGGAAATCAGCCGGGTTCGACTGTACTCGTAATTCTCTACTGTGATTCTATCAAAGGCTGCCTTCCTATCGCATCACTAGCACTCTACAAGATGCTTCATCATACCTGACTGATTGGAAAGACTTGCAGAGCGTCCATACCAATACGAGGATTGTACACTTTCAACTTGCAGTAGCCAGCATCGACGACAAACATGATACCATCAACTGTGTACCATAAAAACAAAAACTATCAGCAATCAAAAGAACAAGCACAAATGGCAACAAATTAACTAGAAGGAGTAGCAGGAGAACTAAAGCTATGAGACTAACGGAACCGGATATTTCACATTTACAACCAGTCCTAAAAATTTAAGCGATTATTCAGGAATCCAACGGCCAAGGAAAGGATGTAGGGTTGCATGGAGGAGTTGCACCTGGTTACATATCTGCATTTGATTACAATCATCATAATAGAGGAGCACTAAATGGTCTGTTACCTGTAAGTGACGTCTCTGCAATGTTAGTGGCCACAACACACTTTCGCACTCCTTCTGGTGCCTTCTCAAAGATCTTGGCTTGAAGGTCAGACGGTAGTTGGGAATACATTGGCAGGACAGCCAAGGGAGGAGCATCGTCAAGCTCTCCAAGTCGGTCTAGAACAAAATCAATGACACTAGAGATGAAGGCAGCACAAGGGAAGTTACCTAGCTAGATTAACAGGTATTCAAAGAAGTTGTGACCAACAATTAACTGCCTGTGAGAAGACTATACCGACGATTACCTGTCTTGTGAGAATACTATTAGAAAATATCAAAATTCTATAAGGAATGTTGATGTCCCTGAATGACAAGACCGTGGCGCCATGATCGATAGATTGAAATCAAAGCATGAGCACTGCCATGGTTATGCACCATTGCACCACAACAAATGTACTTTTGATTTAATGAAAATGAGCTTTGTTTGCCTTCAGTCTTCACAAATGTCAGAAGTTTGAGCACAATTGGTGAGAACCATCTGCTAAAAGATCTACAATCGGTGTCATGCTTGTAGCTTGCTGTGATTGACACATGTATACCGTCCTTCTTTGTGCAGAACCAAAATACTTTGCTGATTCCCACATGTAAAACAAATTTGAGAATCAAACAAGCCAATCTCATGAGATTCTGTGTAACTCTGACGATATGCCAGATCTCAATGTCCCAGGTATAGGATCTTATGGAGCTTGCAACAATTATAAGTCTGACCAGAATTTCTGACTTGCTTGTTAAGCAAACAACAGCATGCCACATAAAGAGATACCATTCACTAAGAACTTACCAGAGATCAAGTCGCATGTAACTTCAATATCTTCTTGACCAGGCATAAAAACGAGAATGTCACCTACCAAAATCAACGAGAAGAGATTATCATATCAACGGGACAGACTCAGTGGCAGCTCTGACACTTGAATGAAATCACAGATGAAACATTTAAGATGTTACTAAAAACGAGTCATCGTGAAACAAGTGCATATAGCGCGGCACCCATCTCCATTTCCTTAAACCTTGGGTTGAAATATGTTACTGAGAAAGCTAAGGTTACAGTATAGGGTCAGGCCACTCGTAGCTCAGTGTGTTCATCTTCCCATATTTGCCAATTTGCTGATTATCGAGCTGGAGAGAAACATCTAGAATGTTATACAGTCAAACCTGTATTAGCGGCTACCTCTATAGAGAAGCCACCTGTGTATAAGGCCTCTCTTCATAACCAAAAACAACACTTTCTATAGAAATCAACCTGGACAGAAAGGCCACCTGTCTATAAAGGTCATTTTCCTCGTGTCCCAAAGGTGACCATTATAGACAGGTTTCACTGTATAGTCTTCGGTATGTCAAGATTGACAGTTGAACCAAGTTCTCGTGTGTAAAAAGCACCTGCTCTAACAGCTATGCATAACTGGGGGTTAGCTTATTGAGAAGCACTGAGTTGGTTTTCAATCTCTATCAAAAGTTTAGGATAACCTATCTATTCAGTAGAGTAGATAGCTGTCCTGCTGCTTCTGCTAAGTTAGTCAAAAATCTAAAATCTAAATGAGATAGGTTCCAAACTACTCAAGCTTATTTTCGTTGTGGCTTTCAAGCAGCAGGTATTCTTATCAGTGATGGTATGTAGATTACAGCTGAAACGATGATACTATAAGTAAAACTAAACAAACTGTGCTTGAATACATTGAGAATTGAACCATGTGTGGTACAAACCTTGTGCTGGTGTCAGATGAATCTGCAAGCACTGCTTGACTGCAGCGTCTACGTAATCGTCAACGACATTCTTACTGAATAGGATATCCACAGGGAACGTCCGTCCAGGAATCTGTAAAACAATCAGACCTTCAACAAGCAGACACTTACTTTAACCTTTAGGATCACTTAAAACGTGTCCCTTATCATATGTTGTTGCTCCTCAGATGGGGTAGCTAAGATAAGTGGAATGTTGACATGTAAAATTAGCTAAGCAATACAGCTCCATCACGCACGACTAACACGAGCACATCTACATAAATATCCTGTTACTAGCACTACCTAGCTAAGCTGTAAAAGCAGATCTGTACGAGCAGGCTTAAATTTTCCCTACAGCCAGAACATATCAACATTTATGACAGCTTTTCCAAATTTCCATAATCAATGCTAAAAGTAAGATCTCACCTTGAACACGGGCACATTTCCAAAGAATTCAGCAAACTTAGAAGCATCCATTGTGGCCGATGTAACAATCAACTTGAGGTCGTTACGTCTTGAAACAATCTACAAGAGGACCAGTGTAAAGTCGTTAACGGTGGCAACGTCTGGCAAAGTAAAATGTGACAGCATGTGCACTTGTGCAGTAAAGGCATTGTCGTTGCTCGGCTGATGACACAATGCAAGCTTATGCGCCACTACAAGGAACTTTTTTAGACGCAGCTAA